>BQKN01061953.1:141271-154306 GCA_022839385.1 Asparagus kiusianus
TGATATTAAGCTTTAAAGTAACTACACATAAGTATAAACCTAAACTAATTATACTCAAGTAATAGGTCTTCAATACGGATGAAGCTTGATCTTGGATCTAGACTCGAAATGTATTGCTTCACTCCGATATTCCGCCAACCTCCATTGGATATGATCGTGAAAGCTCGATTCCATACAATCTCCAACTTTGATATTTATGTAGATTACCTAACAAAATAAATGCAAGCACTCGACGCACAATACTAGGAATTATTTGTAATCATCAAAACAAGATTAGGGAGTAGGCTCATAACCATGAGGCTAACACTCATTACATCATAGTAATTTTAAACATGCTCAGAGGATCTCCCTCGCCTTTATACTTCTCCACGTGAGGCATCTTGAACTTCTCACATGGGGCATGCATGATGTCATCGGAGAGAGGGGTATTACCCCTGATAGCGTCGGCGACCGGTCTGTACGCTTAGTTATATCCGAAGACTCTTATGGTAGCTGAGGGAGCTGGAGAGGTATGGCGATGTGGCATCTTAAAGGCTACTCCCTTGGCACGCTTCCCAAAGTGGCTTGGATCTGGACTCTCATCGGTGGCCTCGTGATGAGGATAGGGATGTTGTTCACGACCACGGTGGGCGCCCTTGAGTGTTTGTCATGGCCCTCCGACTACTTAGTAGTGTTATGAGGAGTCCATGGTAAGGCGTCTCGCTACATTCCAGAAGGATGAGCTTCCGATCGCTAGTCTTCAGAAGGCGGAGGGAGTGAAGTGGCTTGTTGCGGCTATGGAAGCCGTGCAGAGAAGTTCATCTGTAAAGACAGTAAATTGCTCTCTGAAAGACTGGGAGAGCTTGTGAGTTGTTTCCTCAAGTTAAGCTAGGGTAGCGTAGCTCTGGTGCCGTTCTTCAGGGTGAGACTGATTAGACCCTTGCTCAGAACCTGACATGTTTTCTCAAAAAAATAAGACCCCATAGTGGTACCAAACTGTTGATGTTAAATGATCACACAGTTAATTATGTCCAGGATTGGAGAATTTTATTCAATATTGAAGAAAGAGCCGCTTTCTTCCCTGACTTTATATCTGGTTCTTGAATTAGGGTATCTAAAAAATCTGCACAAGTAGAAATTCATAAGAGGGTGGGGTTTGGTTCCCCCGTTGTACCTCTAATGATCAAGTTAGCTGATAAACTTGAGTGGGGTTTTAAAGAATTATTATAATTCGTGTGTGTGCGATTGCTTAAGGATCAGATTTTAAAATCAAGATTCCAACCTAAAAATCTAGCCCTTTGTAAGGTAGCATAGTATTTGTATATATACTTAGGGTATAAGGGTAGATTTGTCACTTTAGCTGAGAGCAGAGAGGTGGTGGTGAAGTATGGTCTGGTGGCCACGTCGGCACTTGCTTTACAGGTGTTGGCTAGCGAGTGGAGTGAAGGTCGTTTCAGCATTAAATGAGAGGATACTGGCGGCATGGTCAGGGCCCACGTGGTTCGATGAGTCATGGAGACTATCTAAGCTAGAGTCATAATGGCACCTGCCACGCATTAAATGCGATGTTGACAAGTTGTCATAGAGGGATAGGCTCGAGACGAAAACAGTTCTTTACCTTCACCGAGAAGTAACGCCTTTCGAGTCGACTTTGCAATCGCCTGGCGAGTGGTTGAGTGGACTCCCGGTGAGTTATCTTCAATAGGGGGGTGGAGGTAGACACCGTCTTTCGTGTCGACTAGCACCACCTTTGGTGTCGATATACACCGCCTTTCATATCGACACTAAGGGGGTGTCGTCTCGTTAGGTCGGCTAGGTTGTCGGCCCCGATTGTCTCTGGTTGCCAAGTTGATTTGGGCATAGAGTGTAGAAGTACACTTGTCAGTTACTTGGTATTGAGTTGTATTTTGACGAAGATGGAAACACCATAACAACTATTAACATCACATGAGGTTTCATGTTTTTTTTGCTAGCGGTGAAGATTTGGTCTAATTGCACATTTGACTCAGAGAAAATACCAAGACATTGTTGGAGCTAGAAAAATACTAAATTGTTAACACGAATGTAAAAAAAATACCAATATGATAATTTAGCCCAATAAAAGCTATTTTATTAGTGTTTTTTCTTTTTTAACTCAGACGATATATTATTCTAATTAAATATTCATTTCAATTAACTTTTAGTTTTTGCATAATCCAAGCTCAAAAGAACATGGTTAATTATTAATTGGCTAAAATACAAAATTAGCTTATAAAGTGACACTCATTTTCTAATAAGGCTAAAAGATTAAAGCAGACGGTAATAAGACCTAAAAATTAACACACTTAACTAATAAGATCTACTTCAATCATCAAATTTTTAATTTGAGCTAAAAAGTGAGGGGGAGTGAGAAGAAAGGTTTAGAAGATGAGTAATGTAAGTGAAGAGAGAGAGAGAGGTGATTTTTTGTAAATATTTAAATTTTAAGGGCAAATATGTATTCGTAGGAGATTTACAGGGTATATATAAAAATCCTTAAATTTGTCGCTCAAATAAAAAACCTAACGATCAGAATAATCCTTATTAGTTAAGTGTGAAATATTTTAGATCTTATTGTCGCCACACCTTGTTATTAGAAAATAAATGTCACTTCATGGAGTAATGTGATATTATAGTCATTATTATTTGGTTAAATATTAGAAAAACCCCTTAACTTTGACTGATTATTAGAGAGTCCTCTTATCTTTGAATATAATCAGAAAGCCCCCGTAAGTGTAGGGATACTCACAAATTTAGAGGGGTTTCTAATAAAATCTTAAAATTAAAAGAAGGTATTCTGATAACATCTTAAAGTTAAAATAGGCGTTTACTGATAATCACTATAACTCAAGGAAGTTTTCCGATATTTTCAAAGTGATGGGTGTTTCTTGGTCATCGTCCAAGACATTTACCCTTATTTTTTTATACAGAGGAAAACTTTAACGCGGTCCATTACTCTATTATAAGGGGGTGTTTGGTTCAATTTCTAGAAATTATAGGAAATGTTTTCCACCTAAAATATGATTTCCTTGTATTTCTTAAAAAAATTATAGGAAAAATTTTAAGAAATCAAAAAGTAACAATTTTCTTGTTTTTTGTACTTTGCTTGTTTGGTTCAAAACAAGAAAATGGCTCATAACTTTATAGAAAATAACAAGATTTGGTAGGTTTTTAATTAAATATGGTATGTGTCAGATTTCTGGTGATTTCCTCTCATTTTGAGAGGAAATTGCTTTTTGTAAAATTTGGTAGGTTTTGATATTTTATAGAAAATATTTCTATAAATTTTTTGTTGAACCAAACACAATTTACAGAAATCTCTAGAAAATTTTTAATTACAAATTTATTATTATCAGATATTTTGAGAAAAGTTTTCCTCCAAGTTCACACGCACGCTCCTTCTCCTCTCATAAAAACTCGCCCTCGTCCTCATCCTCATCGGAAATCAAACCTCAAAACAAAACCCCCAAATCTCGATCTCAATGACAGGCTATCCCCCCACGGGCTCCGGATACCCCTACGGCGCTCCCCCACCTCAACCCTACTCCTACGGCGGCGCTCCGCCTCCCTCCGCCCCCTACGCTCCCGGCGACAAGCCCCCTAAGACCAGCAGTGGCGGCGGAGGAGGAGGAGGCGGCGGCGGAGGATACCCCTCGGCCCCACCGCCAAGCGGGTACGATTCGGCCCCAAGCGGGTACGCGTCGGCCCCAAGCGGGTACCCGTCGGCCCCGCCTCACTCCAGCGGGTACGGTGGCGGGTACGCGTCGGCGCCTCCTGCTCCGGGCGGGTACACGTCGGCGCCTCCTGCCCCGGGCGGGTACACGTCGGGGCCTCCTCCCCCGGGCGGGTACACGTCGGCGCCTCCTCCCCCGGGCGGGTACACGTCGGCGCCTCCTCCCCCCGGCGGGTACGGGGGCGGGTACCCTCCGGCGGCAGGCGGGTATGGCAGCCCGTTCGCGTCGCTGGTGCCGTCGGCGTTCCCGCCGGGGACTGATCCGAACGTGGTGGCGTGCTTTCAGGCGGCGGATGCGGACGGGAGCGGGCTGATCGATGACAAGGAGCTCCAGAGGGCGCTTTCGAGTTACAACCAGAGCTTCAGCATGAGGACTGTGCATCTGTTGATGTATCACTTCACCAACTCCAATGTTCGCAAGATCGGTGAGTGATGATGATATTTTGTAGTTTAGGGGTTTGATTGATGGTTGGTCCCTTTGAAAATCTTCCCCTAATTTCGAAATCTGGGAGCCCTAGGCGCATGTTAGCACGAGGCTAGGTGCGCTGCCGTAGGTTTTTCTTGGTTTCGCCGACCTTGGGCGGGGATCGACCCGGAGACGGTAGGCTCACGATAGCGGATGCTAGGATGCGCAGGGCCCCGAGGTTTTTGACATTCACACTGTTCTAGTCGGATCTTTTTGATTCGTATACGTGTCCCCGCGCACGATAGCAAAATCCTAGCCCGTAGTTTTGTCTGTTTCACGTTCAAAGCGGATTTCCGGAAAACGTCAATTTCACTCTTTTTTTTAGTTTTAATTTCAGTCAGATTTGATTTTTAAGAGAAGAAAATAAAATAATTTTACACCACTTCAGCAATAGAAACTTGGGGCTGAGTACTAATAGGAAATTGGTGTTGAGTATGCACTCAGAAAAGCATTAATGAAGCAATTTCGAATTACAAGTCTAGTAATGAGATGTGGATGTAACTGTAAATTTGGAAAAGTGTGGATGTTTCTTTGGAAAAGGGGAAAAGGGTTGGAAGTGCATTAGGTGATCATAATGCTTTTATTAAGGTTACAAGAAACAAAGGTGTTGTTTCTTTATTAATGTTTTGATGTAGACCATCTCTACAGAAAGAAAATTCCAGTGACGCTTACAGCTATACCTTACCAACTATTAGTGACTTTTATGTGAAAGTATTGTTTTTTAGCAAATGTCAGTAAATTTATGACCAAAATAAAACTATAAAAAAATCACTTTAGTTATCTAGTGCTGTGGTATCATCTCATTTCCTTAATATGCATCAGAAACATAAGCACAGTTAACGTACGCTTACGAACCTTATGCTGATACTTCAATATTTGTGGTCATGTGGTTTTATAGGGCATATTAGACTGTACTCATTGTTTGTTAACCTTACTATTTGTTATTTTCTATCTTCATTTTCTTATTTGGCAGTCAAGGTTATGCCTTACTTCTCTTGTTGGCCTCTTAATTTATTTATTTGCTGTCATTTGACTCCTTGCCTAAATGGTTGTTTATTTGTTTGCTGTTATGTATGCTTGCGAAGGAGTTATAATTTACTAGCCTACGCTTGTTCTTAAGTTTATTGTTAACTTCAGACTTGTATCGTCTAGTTACTCATAATTTAATTGTCAAAAACTATTTTATTTACATCAAGTAGTTGAAAATTTCCCCACTGTTAGTTTTGCTTTCTTATGTATGGCACTAAGCATTATTTGATTAGCACTAGTCTCCTAAGGTTTTAAATGTCGGATGTTGGATTCATGTCGGATGGCTAAAATTCATGTCGGATAGCGAAAATCGGGGATATGTCGAACATAAAAAACATACCGGATTGCCATATTGGATGGTGTACATATGTGCAATAAAAATATCATAAATGAAATCTAAACACACTTAATAAATTCTATTGTCTAAACATATAAAAAATTAAATAACTTATGATACTTAGGGTTGATGTTGAAGGAAAAGTGAGAAAAGGGGAGTTTGATGTTGATGGTTAAGGAAAGAAAAGATCACCCAATATTTATTGAAGAAACAGCTCGGAGAAGAGACTGATGAGATGTCAAAGGAGAGAGAAGATGAGCGACGGAAATGACTTCAATCTTTTTTCCCATTTTCTCGAACTTATAGGGTTTTGTCTTTTGAAGCTATACTAAGACAATAAATAATTTAAACCCAAACCTGATTAGATAAACATAACCAAAAGAACAAAAAAATCAGTCAATTTTTCAGACTGAAAAATCGGCCGACATAGCCGACATGCCCCCTGTATATCCGACATGAACCCTGAAAACGCATTACGCATTGAAAAGCTCTATATCTTGTCGGTCGGCTCCTAAATCCGTCGTGTCCGACATGTCGATCGACATTTAAAACACTGGTCTCTCCACTTGCACGGAAAAGAAAATCATGAAGTCAAGAATTTTATGGCAGGAAAGCTGTTAAAGTGGTTCATAGGCACACATTATAAATTGTTGGATTTTTCATTGTTATCAGTTGAATTTTTTGGATAATAATTTTTCCGCAGCAGAATTATCTTATGTAGTACTAGGTGCTTAAAGGGACTTGCATATGTTTCGCAATCCAGATATGTTGAGAGGTGTGTTTGTGCGCTTGTGTGAGTGTGCGCACACATGCTTTTGTGGGGGCTAATATGTGACTGTGTTCTTTCATCTGCTTGTGCATTCTGGTCCCTATGATAAATTCTCTCTTCACCCATGAAAAGGATCCTAATAGGTGGGAAGCTTGTAGATTCCTAGTTTGTTCCCTGTATGTAGATCTGGAAGTTTGTAACAAGAGGAGAGGAATTAGACAAAATTTAATAATTAACTATATATCATTTCACATTTAATTATATAAAAAACATTTTATTGGCTCATTGGAGTGTTCTTACTCTCCATAATCAATGGGCTCCTATCTTATTTTGGACTTTATTTCCAATTGCTGGGGTTCAAAAGAAAAGTCAGTTGAATTTAAAACTAGTTTTTGAACCAAGCTGACAAAGTTTGACTTAGAGCACCAATTCCTGATATATTAACTAAACTGTTGTAACTTGTGAATGTTTCCATACAGAACTAATTGAATTACAAATTAACATTATCTTTATAAACTAATTGCACTTTCAGAACCAAGTGGGATGAAGGTTGACTTAGACCACCAACTATATTCTCTGAATGCTGCAACTTGTGAATGTTTCCTTACTCTTCAGAATAAAATGATTTTTGAATAATTGTTTCACAACGTTATTTTCATAAATAATTGCACTCTAAAGTGGCCCAGCTATTCCCTAAGTACTCACAGCTAACGCATTAGAAAATAGATTTAATGACGGGTCTCTAACTTTATAGCAAAGAAACTGTACCACCAAATACTTTAGCTGGGTTTTGCGAAATTCTAGAAAATTATGCACAAAAACTTCATAGTCAGTTGCTTTGGCTGAATTGTTGGGAAATTATCAAAATTATGCATATAATTTCTACTATATGATATTTTCTTGTTTAATTAATTTTACCAACTAAGCAATGACAGCACACATAATTAAAAAAAAACTATCTAGGATCATGGATGTGGTCGTGGTATTATAGATGCAGCTTATTCACAATTATCATGCAATACCCCCTTTCTGTTAATATCTTATTGACATCTTTTCTGCTTATATTGTTTTGTTCTTTCATTAATTTCTCCACATATTTTCTATTATTCAGATTAAATTTTTTTCCAGTTAATTGCTCACCCAATTATGTAAACCCTCCTTTTTTCACATACATCTGTTATTTTATCCCAAGGAGCTGCTCATATTTGTCCCAAGGAGCTGTCATATTTGTTTTTCTTCTCTTACCTTAATCTTGATAATGATTCACTACCAACTAGGAAGGTTATTTCTGCTTTTCATAAAAATGTACATGTCATTTTAAAGCATTTCAAAATTCTTTTTGCTATTTACTGCTAATATTCCAATTTATTTAATCCTACATCAAACCATTTGGTAAGATGGGAAACCATTTGGTTACTGGATTTAGTTAGGTGGGCTTGTTTTCATTGAACTAAGATGGGAAACACATTTTGTAAATTGTTATCAGCTTCATCCAGTATTCCTTGAGACATTCCCGTAAGCGAGTCTGTCTCTTGCATCCTCTCAAACACCAACCATTTATTCTTTCTTATATCTGTTCAAAAAAGAATTTGAGTTTGACCATTGTATCATCACATTCTGAGTCTTTTTTACAATTTTGTAGGACCAAAGGAATTCACCTCTGTGTTCTACAGCCTTCAGAGTTGGAGGGTATGTCAACTTCCACAACTCCTTTTGTTTTCCCTGAAAAAGAAATTGTTGAAAATTAGATTTAATTGGAGATTTGACCGGTACTATCCTCATCGCATTATGCAGGGCATTTTTGAGAGGTTTGACAGGGACCGGAGTGGCAAGATTGATACCAATGAGCTCCGAGAGGCTCTTCTGAGCCTGGGCTTTGCTGTATCTCCTGTTGTTCTTGATCTGCTTGTCTCCAAGTTTGACAAGACTGGTGGCAAGAGCAAAGCTATTGAGTATGACAACTTCATCGAGTAAGACCAATTCTCTCTTTCTCTTGGGATGGGAGTCTCTTATATTCTCAGGAGCAAAGCATAAGAAACCAGAGTCATCTATACTTGTTTTTCAAGAAACCCTCATCTAAAATGCTTTAACCAAAAAAAAAAAGTCTATGTCAATTGAAACTGATAGTTTTGCAAGAGAGTTTTATTCTTCAGATGTGTGGGAAGTCATCCCCATGCATAATTCTAAGTTGATGATGAAGATTGGCTTCTATTTCTTTCATTGAAACTTTCTTTTTTCCCTTTCCCCCCCTTTCTATTTGAACTGTCAAAATCTGTGAATTTTGAAGTGTAGACATCCGACATCTGATCAAGTGCACTCATCTATGTTATCCGGGTACTTCTATTATGAAGCAGTACCCGTACCCCACACTTATCCATACCCAAACTTCATGGACACTCCTTTGGATATATGCATACATTTATTCAGACATTGCTTAATTATATGATATATGTTTTAATCTAAAACACTTGTCAAACACTTATTGAATGTGTATCTTACACTTCACAATGCTCACATTCATTTCTTGAAACTCAGTAGACATAATTTAGATTCGTTTCAGCCCATGTCCAAGTTCAAAATTGTGATTTTAAAGGATTGTTTTCAGTGTCTAGTTCAAATCCGAGTAGCTTCCAATTTATAATAATCAACATAATAAAAGAAACTAAAAGACATAATAGGAAATCTAATTCTAGTAAAACATGATTTGAAAAACAATAATAATCTCATGTAAATTATTAATCTCAACATACATATGTAGTCGTGTCCCTGCATCCTACATTTTATAATTTTGTCATGTCCCGTACCCTTACCCGTACCGGTACATGTACCCGTTCTCATGCAATTGGTCCCCATCAAAGTCTGCATTAAAGCCCTTACAAACTAATGAGTGTAAACAAATAGTGCGGCCTTCCACTAAAAAACTTAGGCGCTCAACTATCTAGATCTTTGAAGAAGCAAACTCTGTTAAAAAAATTAATGGTTTCATTAATAGTCGTAAATGATTTTTTTTGGGGTTTTTATGATATAAGACCCCCAAATCTTCCATATTTCTAAATAACACCCCCAAATCTTGATATTTCTAGATAGCACCCCCAAATCATGTAAGTTGTTAAAAAAACCCCGTCATGGATGTTTTCCATCCAAATGACTTACTCAACCATGGTTAGCCCTTAAACCATGTAGGTTAAATTACAATAATAGCCTTGTTCAATAACTCTAATAACTCGGCCTTCTTAAACCCTCAAACCCTAGTCTCTATCCCCCCTCCGTCAAGGCGTAATAGGGTTTAGAACCCAAATCTCTTTCAAATATCTCTATCAACTAGGCTTTACATATAACCAGTATGACTGTTATAAATAGCGGTAAATAGCCCCGCAATAACGACGCTAATAGCGTTAGCGGTCCCTTCCCGCGACGCTATCGTCCGCTACGCTATCGCGCAATAGCGGTGACTTATTGCGAAATATGTCTGTTCGCAAAAGCGGCCAATAGTGTATCATAACGGTAAATAGTGAGCGATTGCATTCAAAATTTGCTTTTTGACTGTTTTTTAAAAATGGTTTGAGGCTTATTTTTTTAAAATTAAACTCAACCCTTGACCATTGCATTCCACCGTCTTCTGTGATTTTCAGCATACTCTCACCACCTCTCATAGCCTCTGGTACCTACCTTGATACTTCCTCTCACCTCCTTCACCGTGAGCTCTTCTTAGGGCAGTCCTGTCACCGCTAAGTTCTTCTTCTCAAAGACGACGACTTTTTGACTCCTTCCGTCATCTTCGGTATTACGTGATGGTTACATGTCTATTTCATGTTTAGGATCTCTTTAAATCATCCAATATGTACTTTTAGATTTCTTAGATTTTTTTTAATTTTTATTTTTTAGTATTTATACATATCTAAATTAGACCGCTATTTGACTTTGTGTTTTTTACCGCTATTTTGCCGCAATAGCCCGAAATAGCCTTAGCGATGCCTCACCGCTATGCGACGCTATCCGCTATCGATAACCTAAGAACAAATACAATCAATTTCAAATACTTTAATAACTTTGATTTGAGCTTGATCACTTGCTCTCCTGTGTCATCTACCCATTTGAAATAATTGCATCCCCTTCTTTCTCCTCTCTTATTCTGTGAGCGTCCCTAAAGTTTTGTTGCTTTATTTTATTCTTATTTGGAAGTCCATTCCTGTGCTCCGATTCTACAACCACATCCGAAACTGTCATACCAAAAATAATTGAAAATAATTGTGTGAAAGGAGGGGGCTTGGGGGCTGAGGAGAAAGAAACAATGGGATCTTAAAGCAATGGGCTTTAGACTTTGAGAGAGAGAAAGAGGAGGGGGGGTGGGTCGGAGAAAAAGAGAATTTATAGAAGGGGTAAATAAAATTTGACCATTGTTGCCATCAAGGGGGGCATAACGGTCCATCCAAAATAAAAATTTAATGTTGACGATATGAGTTACTTCTGAAACTTTACTGTGGAAATATCTTGTCAACTTCTGACTGCTTTTGTCTTTTGGTGTGTTGAACTTTGTGTAGGTGCTGCCTTACTGTTAAGGTAATACTCGCATTTGGTTTTTATTTGATTTGTTTTGGTTATATGTTCCTTTTAGAAACTGATTGTGTCTGCTTTTGCAAACTTGTTACAGGGCCTGACGGAGAAGTTTAAGGAGAAGGACACGGCGTATTCAGGGTCCGCAACCTTCACTTACGAGTCCTTCATGCTAACTGTGCTGCCCTTCCTCATTGCTTAGATAAACAAGTTGCTTGTATAAGCTTTTCCTTCTCAACCATTTTCTCCTAAGCGTCAGCAAACTTAGTGTGTATGCTTGCTCTGCTTTATTTTCTTTATGTCCATGATGGTATGACAGTTTCTTGATGTGTTATTACCCCGTTATAGGTGTTTGTATTGCCTCTGTTGACGAGTTATTTTTAGCTTGTGGTACGAGTACAACTTACAATGAGATAAAAAGGAAAAAATGTTAATTATCAGGTTATTGTGAAGTTACTTGTTACCTATATGCTTCCAGGTTTCCCCCCCTTATTCCTTTTAATTTTGGCTTCATCAAGTGGTTGGTTGTTATTGTGCCGCTTCATTAGGTGAATGGTTCGCATAGAGGGCAATTGAGGAAAGAAGAGGTTTCCTGTGCTGCATTATCGATTTTAAATTAGTGCAAAGAGTGCAAATTTAATTCGAAACTGTAAACTGATGAAGCTGTTGTCCTATAAGTGAAAGCATCTTGTATTTCATAGAAATTGGGGATAATATAGTCCTTAGTTAAGGACCAGCCTATCCAACTTCCAGGCATCAAGATACATTTAAGGTGTGGATGATTAATATGAGAGATTCTCAACGTATTATAAGATTCCCGTTCTTGAAAATCGGCACTTCTCCAAATCTAGAAAACTGAAAGAATTCTAGGATTATTCCTTCAAGCAAATACTTGTATAAATACCTCTTCCGGTTTATTTATAGCATACCGTATTTTCACACAAATTATACTGATTCAATGTATTCGTATGAAAGATGACATTTGCCTTTCTATTTGTTAAACTTTCTCCCTGTATTTGCTCTCAAACAGAGATAAGTTCATCCTCTCGACAATTACTTAACTTACTAGCGTGTCAATCTCTTATTCATTTTACTACTTATCATATTCGAGGGTAGATTAACAAATTTTTTTTTGACATCTATTTACCTTTCTTTTTACACTGAAAAAAAAAATCCTCTCCAAAAAGTTGGTGATTGAGGAGTGTCCAATTATCCTAATCGTATCCCTCTATTCCAATTCCAAAGGCAGAGATAAAGTCATGTAGGCTTCACACTATCATAATACTGGTTTTTTCGATAGTGATTTTGAAGACAATAGTGATTTTCAAGATAATATTTAGACTTCTATGTGGCTTCATCTCATCTTCTAAGTTTGGAATAACCGGCAGTGATTAAAATATTGGACACCCTTCAATTATCATCTAGTTGTAGGGAATCACGATCCACAAAAAATCATTGCTGCACTGAAAGTAAAAACATCTTCATTTCCCTTTTTTCGCCAATGAGGATATCTTTCTATCTAATCTACACACGTCGTGATTAATGAAAATAAAACCCAATGCGTCTAACACGGTAGAACATTATTTTAAACATTTCCACTCACAAAAAAAGAGAAAAAAAGAAAAAACTCTCACCGGCATGCTTGGATCCATTTTGTTCGAATTTATTGCTTCAGGGATTTATGTGCAAAACTTCCCAAAGTTCAGGGTGATTAAACTAACTTTACATGCTACTCAAGTTGGTCAAGTATGCAATTCCATACTCGACCCGGTTATGTAACATTAAATCAAACCCTATTAGTGCATATTAGTCCATTAAACCATCCTTATTTGCCACATAGGCCCTTAGATCTTAGTATTTGCTCATTAGTCCTCTAAACCTTTAATTTTCTTGCAAATTCATCTCTCTTGTTAGGTCAAGTTTATTTTGTTGTGCGCAGCGAAAATTTCGGCAGAGTTTCTGGTGCATAATAAGAGAGAAAGATCGATAAGAATTCTTGTTTCTCAAAGGGAACAAGAATATGAAGCCTAATACCCCATCAAAGTAGGATATTAGCTCTTCCTCTTGTCAGCTCTAGGACTGCGCGTCGAGGGATCCTAAAAACTATTACAATGGCCACAAACACAAACAAACCAATTTTTACGTGGTTC
>BQKN01061955.1:0-13320 GCA_022839385.1 Asparagus kiusianus
ATGCCATATTTTAAATTTAATTATTCAAAGTGAATTTACTGAAATTAAACTCATGATAGAAAATGTTAGAACAGTTGCTTATATGCATACTGCGTCTGAATAAAGACTTAAAAGATGAAAACAAATGTGTAAAAGAAAAATATTAAGGCTAGACTAATTCCAAAAGATGTTGACCATAGGTGAAATTCCACCTATGTAATGTTTAGTGTAGTTATAGAATATAAAGAAATTATAAATAATTTTATAAATTATTTTGCTTCTAGTTCTAGCTCTTGTAGCTCTTATGGAATAACTAAAGATGAATGGATAATTATATGTAATTTAAATAAGATGTTACAAGTTTTTTATGATGCTACTATATTATTATTTGGTTGCTATTATCTAACTATTACTTTAGCTGCTTTACAAATTTTAAATATTCAAATATTTTTTAACAAATATCATATGAATGATACTTTTGGGAGTATAATTTTTCAAATGGAGAGCAAATTTAATAAGTATTTTATGTCTATTCCTCATATTTTTAGTTTGGGGGTTCTTATTGATCCATGTTTGAAGGATATTAGCCTTTGAAGTTTGTTACAATCATTTTATAGTGGACATGTTATAGACTTAGATGATGGATCCAACATTACTACTATTTCTCATCATTTAGCTATTAGAAATTATTTTCAAACCTTATATGATGAGTACGCAGCTAGACATGGTGTAGCTGCACAACAGTCTGCAGCTTCGGCACCTTCGAGCTCAAGCCGAGCTAAAAGTGTAAGTTTTGATAGGTATGCAATGGTAGCTGAGCTAACTGGTGGGTCTGGACTTGGATCATTATTGGAGGTTTCTGAAATAGATGAATATTTATCTGCTTTTTTAGTTAAATATTAAGAAAATGCTTTAGATATTTTGCAATGGTGGGGAGTATATAGATCAATTTCATATCCTATACTTTCCACCATGGTTCGTGACTTACTAACAGTTTAGGTTTCGATGGTAGCTTCGGAATCCACCTTCAGCACAGCAGGACGTTTGATTGACGACCACAGGACATGCTTAGATCTGTATACTGTACAAGCGGTAATGTGCTTACAAGATTGGTGAAGGTACGAGAAGCGAACGCAAGGCATCGATCGGATGGCTGGAATTGAAGATAAATTTGAAGAGTTGGGACTAGCAGATAGATATAAAGATTAAACAATATTCATTAAATTGTAACTTTTATTTCTTAACTTTAAATTTATAATGAATTATTTTAAAAACATTTACAAATTATAGTGATATAGGTGAGTAGGTGTCAACCTAGTTGGGATGTACTCATCTATTATGATGCGACGAATTTCGAAATAAATTTATACTTATAAAAGATTTACTGATTGTTAATAAAGAAATTATTTTTATCATATTTTATTTTTATAATTTTTTATATTTGTAATTTATGTTATTTCAAGTTATTAATAATATGATTATTTTTATTTTTATTTTCTATAATTTTTTATGTATATTTTAAATTTTAAAGAGATTTTTTTAAAAAAATTTAAAAAATAAAAAAACCAAAAAAACTCGGGCCAACCTAGAGCCTGGCCTGGTCAGGCCTAAGTCCGAGCTTGCCAGCCAGCTTGGATGGACAGGCCTAGCTGCGTACCAAACGAGGCATCAGCTTCTTGGTGAGTATTGATGTTAGAGCAAAAAAAGTAACCTTCATCTCTATCACAACTTTAAAGTTTGTTACATTAGCAAGGTCCTTTACTATGATAGGAGAGCAATAAAGGTTTAGCAACTCTTGGTCACGAATTTAAAGTGGATTTTTACTTCTGCTACCCATGAATAGATTGTACGTTAGAACAAGTTAATAAACTAAGGCACCATTTGGCAAAGGGTTAAGTGAGGGTTTAAGGAGACTTAACCCCTTCTTAACCCGCCAAACACAAAAAATCTATATAAGGGTTAAAGTGAATTAACCCTTCATAATTTGTCAAACATAAAAAATATAGAAGAGTAAAGCTAACCCCTCTAGAGAGATTAAAATGAGTTAACCCCTCAAAATGAGGGGTTTACTAATACTCCTATTTAGAGGGATTAAGAGTTAACTCTTCTAATTATAAAGAAAATAGTTAAAATCATTGTTATTCCTAAACACTAAAACTGATCACAAGAGTGAAAATAAAACTTATTTAACGGGTTAATAATTTAGTCCTTCAGATTATCGAATGGGCTAAGTACATTAATCCTTCTCTTTAACCCCTCTTCA
Organism: Asparagus kiusianus; assembly: GCA_022839385.1. Lineage (NCBI taxonomy): Eukaryota > Viridiplantae > Streptophyta > Magnoliopsida > Asparagales > Asparagaceae > Asparagus > Asparagus kiusianus. Next base: position 2,243 of record BQKN01061955.1, read on the forward strand.
TTAATCTTTTGCCAAACGGGGCCTAATAGTACAAAAGCCTATAACCTGTATATCCTCATATAAATATTCTGAATTTTGCCATTTAGGATTTCGATGCTTGGTATTAATCAAAAATTCTTTTAATGGATCAATATAAAACACATTAAGGAGTGTAGGCGTTGAAAATTACCTATAGGTCTCCACGAACAGCTCGAAGCTAAGAGAAGATGATGAACATGACTATCCAAGTCACAGAGGCTTGATTGACGCCGACGAACGCTTGAAGTGAATCGACGGACTATGTGAAGCAATGGAGTTTCAGAATAACAAGGACACGAACTGATCGGGAGCCCCACGTCATTTACGAAAGGCGGAACACCCCTCGTGTCTCATTTATTCCACAGATGATTCAATCATTGGAGCTTGTATATCTCCTCATCGGCTTTCCAACACACTTTGAATCACTCAAATCTAAGTTTGAATGAAGAAGTTTTGGCAGAAATAGACAAGCACGCAAAACGGACTGTCTCAGCCTAAGCTAAGACACCCCGAGGTGTCTCGGCCCAAACGGACAACCCAAGGTGTCTCGGCCAAGGCCGAGACACCCCATGGCCGAGACACCTGAGGCCGAGACACCCAAGTGTGTCTCGGTCTCGCTGAGACACCCGAGGGTGTCCTAGGCCCTAAAAAATCAGATTTTTTGTTGTTATGCAGTTTTAACCGCCTGGATTCCCCGGAGCCTATAAATACAGCCCCAGGGCCCTCATTTTTTCAGATCTAAAATTTTAGAGAATTGACGAAGCCCTACCGGACTGAAGATTGATGGAGTTCTTCAGCACAGGAGAGAAAGGTCCTTCAGATCTACATCGCCCGTGTCCGTTCCTTAGGATTATCCCGTTGCGGTAATCTTAAGAAGAGCAATTATCTAGCTGTTGTCGAGATAAGCGCTTCTGCTTCTAGATTCCTTCGCGAATCGACGAAGTTTTGGATCTGATCTAATTGTCAGGTAGTCCACGGATATTGACGTGCCCGTCACCGGCCAAAAATCCACGCAAGCAAGAGACAACGAACGGATCTTGTGTTATTTTCGAGAGAGAGTTGTAATTCCTTTATTTCTTTCTTTTGTTGATTATTTGAATTCTTTGTAAACGACTAAAGTTGCAATGAATCCAGTAATAAAGGTAACTTTCAACGAAAATAAACGGGCGACCACAGTGGGAGCCAACAGCCTTGCTGCCGAGGCTATCGTGCCGCAGCCGACGATCAAGATCCCAGTGTTCGAAGAGGTCGAATACGAATTCGACCAGCAGAAATTCGAGGAATATATTTCCTTCTCCTCCTCCAGATCTTCTTCTTGCAAACGCAGGAAAACCGCTGCCGCGAAGAAGTGACTTTAGATAGAAAACCAAGACTGATGATCTGAACCCAAATGCAGTGGAAGATTCCTCTCCGGCTTCCAAAGAAACCAGATCCAACGTTCATGACAACTCCTCGAAAGTCAAGGAGTTTCCCGTTGAAAGTGCACCAGTGCTGACGAAGAGGGCTCGTCAAAGGCGCTGTCAATATCTCGCGCGTCAATTTGCTAAGTCTTTGGAGCCTGTTGACGGGATCTTCTATGATATGGATCTAAAACTCAGAAGGCGTAAAGTGTTCCAGCAACCAGCTTTGGGAACCACCTCCCAACCACCTACTAACGAATGGGTTCATGTCAAACAAACTCGTTCAACTCTTGAGGAGCGTATCCATAAGCGCCGCACACTGTTAGCGCATACGAGGATCCTTGTACGGAATGCACAGGAGTTACAGAAAGGAAAGATGGTCAAAAAGCCACCAAGATCTAAGCAAGTTTGGATGCCAAAGGCCAAATCAGTGCTTAAGGAAAAAGCATCCGAGGCTGCTCTCTGGCCTTTGTCAACTCCAGATCCCGTTCCTATTGCTCCCGCACCTCCGGTGAAGCCCTATGACATCGTGGATCTCCCCAAATCTAGAGTCTCATTGAAGGATCACATCGGTTCTCCACCCGAAGATCGAGGCAAAATGTCTGTTAAGGAACGCTTGGGACCATTGAAGGAACCACGAGCAAACATCTAGACTGGGGATCGTACGCGACCTCCTAACAAAATGATTTCTGCAACGGCCCGCTTGGGGGTGCGTGTAGAAAACCAGGAGCCCGTTAAGATTTCACCCTCACAAAGGTGTGATTCCAAACGTGTGACTCCTACAGACGCCAACAAGGTGATGTTTACTCAGAAGGAAATGCAGCAGATAGACGAACGCGTTATACCTGAGAATTCATGTAAACAGCCGATAGGTTGCTCTGACCGTAACGTCGATGAGTTGTTCTATCGGGCTGGGGGTACGAATAAATCTCGAAAGAGAAGTACCCGGGAAGCGGACTCTCACTGTCCGTGTACCAAACTAATTAGGGAAGTATTATCAGTATGTAGCTACCCCAAGACCGCTCCACGGAGAGTCTCGGTATTCGAGAGTATCCCCGTAGAAGCATTGAAACCCAAATCAAGGCGTTTTAGCAAGAGACGATCGGCCAATCGAGATAATGAACTCCCAGCATTCACCATCAATATGGTCGATAAGGGGAAGTCTCTGATTACTTCTAACCCCGATTTCTCTCTAGGAAAGAAAGTCAATTCGGGAATAGCCCAACTAATATCTCGGCTTTAATTAGAAGCCGCCGGGCCTGAACAATCCGTAGTCATCGCCAACGTGGCTGATAAGGGGAAATTGACCCGACCTTCTAATTCGGACCCCCTCATGTCACATCATCTAACTCGGCTACGTGCAGGGACTACTAGACGTAGAGACTATTTAAGGATGACCAGAGGACTATCCTCGGACGATGAAGCATCAGACGCTTGCTCGGCAGTCGCTTCAGAAGCAACCGTATCCAGTCCCGGACAATCTCATGAGGTGTTTATGATCAACACCGAGGAAGTAGCCAAGATGGTTGAGGATGTTTTAGCCAAGCAGAAAGAAGCATTCAAAATCGAAATGGAAATGGCTATGCAGGAGATGAGACAAACGCACAACCAACAGATCCGAGCCTTGTCGAATCTGATAGGTGAATCCAGTCATCGTAATAATGCTAACCAAGCAGGTAGCGATTCAGACGTGGATGAATACGTCAATACGGATAACCCTTTCGTTGACCAGAATACAGGGGGTGGCCTTACTAAAAACAACGACGCTGGGGGTGGTCTCATTAAAAACGACAACACTAGGGGTGGCCCCATTATTCCTCTCAGGAATCGTCCAAGATCTGATACAGATGAGGACGAGAAAATAAAGGACTTGGAGAACAAAATCAATGCGTTGATGAGTGCTCAGGAGGTAAAGAAGTCCGGAATACCATGTCCATACCCGAGAGAATGGGAATCAATCCCATACCCGGCCAAATTTAACTTGATCAATTTCACACCGTTTGATGGAAAGGGTTCCCCTGCTTAGCACTTAATATATTATAAGTCTTATTTGGGAATAATTTCCGGCAACGAGCCCTTGATGGTGTGGTCATTCGTTGGCATCCTTCGCGGGCCTGCCTTCGATTGGTACCGGCGTCTCAAACCCGGAAGCATCAATAGTTGGGAGGACCTGGAGAGCATGTTCCTCGTTCATTTCTTTGATGATGATGCCGAAGTGTCAATCAAGACACTCTTTGATGAGAAACAGAAAGATGGAGAATCAGTGGATACCGTCATTAAACGCTTCCGCAATCAGGCAATAAACTGTAAGGATCCCGTCATGGAGGAATTCATCTTGCAGACCTGTCATAATAATTTCTCCATTAACATCTTGGACGTTATGGGGGTAGAGCCGCTCAATATCTAGAAGGAGTTGAAGGTGCGCGGAGAGCAGGCCGAACACTTCCTCAGAAGGAAGAATGTCGAAAGAAGGCAACTGATGGCTAACCCTCTGAATCCGAGTCTCGTTTCCCATGATGAAGGGAATACACCTACAACATTGTTAACGTTAATCAGACGTAGCAACAGCAACCCTGAAGATAGTAGAAGACTTCGGATCCGAGGCTCCAAAAAAAGTACTCATTCAAGGATAAAGACGTTCCAACCATCTTCGAGACCCTTCTTGAAAACAACAAGATCAAGCTGCCACCCATCACGAATCAGGAGGATGCTGACAATACTACGGATCCGAAGTACTGCGCGTACCACAGGAGGATCATTCATCCCACCAAGGCTTGCTTTACTTTAAAGAATAGCATCCAAACATTGGTTGAGGCTGGCATTATAATGCTGGGATAAGCTAAATGAGAACGGCAACACTCCGAAGAGTATACGAGTATAAACTGCTTCTCAATACTCCAACAGGTATATGAGTCTAAACTATTTCCTTGCTTTCACGGGAAGTTCCTGGAGAGTGTCATGCCTTGTATTCTTAAGGATAACTCAGTTATGTAACTGAGTATAATGTCAGACTCAGTTCCGCAAAGAAAAGCTGGGGGTGGGTGATTCATGTAATGGGAAGTTCCCAGAAGAATCTTACATGTAATTTTCTAAGGGATAACCTGATCATTACAAATTAGGTGATAAAAACAAAACTCTTACTGTGATTTGTACGAGTCAACACTCCCACTATGATTTATACTCCCACTATCACTTCCAGCTCGGTCAAACCTTCCTACAGTTAGGACCACAACCAAAATCCCCTCTCGGTTCCTTCCATGAATGAGAGGCCCACAAATCGAGTGATTAAACCTTCCTGCAGTTAGGATCGTCTCAAACCTCTCACTCGGTCAAACCTTTCTACAGTTAGGACCAAAATCAAAATCCTCTCTCGATGAACGAGAGGTCCACTTTCAAATCGAGTGATCAAACCTTCCTACAGTTAGGGTCATCTCAAACTCCCTCTTGGTCAAACCTTCCTACAGTTAGGATCAAAACCACAATTCACTCTCGATAAACGAGAAACCCACCTTTAGTTCGGTAATCAAACCTTCTGACGGTTAGGATTATCAAAATCTTTTTGATTCTCGGAGTGGAGATCCCCCTCCTAGTTTTACCTTCCCGGATTCTGAAAGTGGAGATCCCTCTTTGAGTTTCCTTTGGCAACTGGAGATAGAATATAAAATTTTTCCTCTTCAGCTTTGGAAGATAGAATATAAAATTCTTCCTCTCCCGTATCGGGTTCATCTTTGCCCCAAGAGAAGACACCACTTTTTCAAACTCCTAAAATCCGTGCCTTACACGCGGGGAATTTTATCCCGAATCCTAAGTAGGGATAAGTCGACGTCTCATACACGTTGCTGGTTTAGTCTTTCACCTATTGAAGAAGGGATATATCAGCGCCTAACACGCGTTGCCGGTTAGTCTTTTGCCATAAAAAAGAAAAAAGCCCACATATTCGACATTGTGACAGGTTGTTATTGATAACACCAAAATCTGTGCTTCACGCACACGGGGAATTTTATCCCGAAGCTTAAGCAGGGATAAGTCAACGCCTAACACGCGTTGCCGGTTTAGTCTTTCACCGATTAAAGAAGACACCAGAATTCTAGTCTGGAGAATTTTATCCCGAAGCCTAAGAAGGGATAAGTCAGCGCCTAACATGCGCTACCGGTTAGTCTTTTACCGTAAAAGGGACAAAAAACAACATATTCGACATTATGACAGGTTGTTATCAATAACGCCAAAATCCGTGCTTCACACGCACGGGGAATTTTATCCTGAAGCCTAAGCAAGGATGAGCCAACGCCTAATACGCGTTGCCGATTTAGTCTTTTACCGATTGAAGAAGACACCAGAATCCGAGTCTGGAGACTTTTATCCTGAATCCTAAGCAAGGATGAGTCAACGCCTAACACGCGTTGCCGGGTAGTCTATTCCCGTGACAAAGATGAAGTCTACGTATTCAATATCGTAGCACTAAAAGAGTTAACTCTTTTAGCAAAACATTATGTGTAGAACGGATTTAAACAATCTACATGCTAGCCTGACTCAAACGGTAGTCGGTAAAGGCTAATCAAACCCATTGATGGCTGAGAATTTACTAAAAATTCTATAAATACGAGTCATTGACGCATCAGCTTCATTAGTTGGTCTCGTGACTTGAGCATCCAACAACTTTAGGATAAGATCCATACATGCAGATGAATCAACTTTCATAGTTGGTCCTGCAACTCCGACATTTAGGGCCGCCATGCTCCAATACCATAAGAGCTTAAACTGTGTAGACTCCAGCAAACGTATGAGTATAAATTGTGTCAATGTCAGGCGATCCGAAACCCTAGGTCAACGCTAGTCAACGCGTTGCAACGAAAAAGTCAACGTCGGGCAATCTGAAACCCTAGGTCAACGCTGGTCAACGTGTAACCCTAGGTCAACGCCAGTGAACGCGTTGCGATAAAAAAGTTAACTTCAAGCGATTCAAAACCCTAAGGTCAACACCGGTCAACGCATAATCCTAGGTCAACGTCAGTCAACGCGTCACGATAAAAAAGTCAACGCCAAGCAAATCAAAACCCTAAGGTCAACACCGGTCAACGCGTTGTGACAAAAAGTCAATGTACGGCGATCTGAAACCCTAAGTCAGCATGATGTGACGGAGGTAGTCAGTTCTAAGTCAACTCAACGACATGAGCCAAACTCAACTCATCGGTTTTAGATTCGAGACTTCGAAGACGGCCAGACGATAAACGCAGCGCCGGAATAACTTCAGCTACTCGTCAAAACATCGAATAGAGTAAAAATCAAAGGATTCAAGAATTGAAGCTAACTACAGGTCCTTTACGCCGACTGAAGGCTAGACCAATTACATCCAAAGTATTTTAGGCTCTTCTATAAAATAAAACGAGACTGAAACACTTTGGAGGGGATATCTATAGGCGTCGAAAATTATCTATAGGTCTCCAAGAACAGCTCGAAGCTAAGAGAAGACGATGAACATCACTATCCAAGTCACAGAAGCTTGATTGACGTCGAGGAACGCTTGAAGTGAATCGACGGACTATGTGAAGCAACGAAGTTTCAGAATAACGAGGACATGAACTGATCGGGAGCCCCGCGTCATTTACGAAAGGCGGAACACTCCTCGTGTTTCATTTATTCCAAAGATGATTCAATCATTAGAGCTTGTATATTTCCTCACCGGCTTTCCAACGTACTTTGAATCACTCAAATCCGAGTTCGGATGAAGAAGTTACGGCGGAAACGGACAAGCGCGCAAAACGGACTGTCTCAGCCTAAGCTAAGACACCCGAGATGTCTCGGCCCAAACGAGACACCCCAAGGTGTCTCGGCCAAGGCTGAGACACCCGAGGGTGAACAATTCTATTCTATCATTAATTGTTATAGATAAAGTTTTAAGCAATTATAAAGTATTTAAAGTTAAAATCTATAAGGCTAGTACAATCCTATATGTAGAAATCGTATGTAGCCTTATGAAAATACAGAAAAATCTTATGAAGATAAGATGATGAATAGAATAGAGAAAATAGAAATTTAAGAACCTATATCTCAGTATTGCTCCTCTTCGATGACGTGGATTTCAATTGGAGGTTTTTCTCTTGAGAAAGCTATTTCGAATTGATCTTGGGATAGATTATTGAAGAAATTCTAAAAGCGTTTTAGGTATTCTTCTATTTTTTTATTAATTTTAATTAATAGTCATTATATGCATATTTCGTCTCGTTGTATGTCATGTTTCCAATAAAGTTGTCTAAAGATTGATTAATCAAAAAAAGGTATAAAGTCGAACTAGAAAATACAAACATGTGCAGGAAAGATATGTCTTAGTGTTTCAGGTACGATTATATTTTTTTCGACACTCTTAAAGAAACTGTTAGATAAAGAAGAAGGCATTAAACTCTAATTTATTCCTATACACTTGCGATAAAAGTCCTGAACAATTATGCAATTACAAAAGAACTACTATTATTGCTAAGTCTATACACAATGTTAGATTAGGAACCGTATAGTAGCCAGCTAGAAAGTTTTCAATTACAGTTGTATGCAATTGAATCATGTTCATCAGTTGCATTTCTTTCTTTCATTACAACGAAACAGTTACAGTTATAACTGTAGTCGCAAATGCTTATCCAACACCCCCCCACCCCCACCCCCTACCACCAAAGTTCTAGTGACTAGTGTGTTAGAGTTATAATAAAGATAACTTAAAACTTGGGTTTGTAGAGAAAAAGAGGAAAACTTTAGTCCCACTTTGGAAAAGAGATGGGAAGATAGGCTCTTTATAAGCCTTCCCTTTCTCTCCTATGCCTAGAAAAAAAACAAAGGTTATGCTCCGCACCACACACACGCGCGCCGGCCGGGTCGGGCCCGGGCTCGGGTCGGGTGGCGCGCCGACGACCTGTGGACACGAATGCAACTCCGGATTAATAGGCCCTTAATCTGCTACATTTTTATTTTTATTTTTGCTAATTAAAAACTATGATTAACATTTATAACATGATTAAAAACGTGATTTATTTTGTAACAGAAATATTTTGTAACTGCTAAGATTTATTAATGTGATTAAAAAACGTGATAAATATTTTGCGAATTAATTATGTAACGGAAATGTTTTGATTTTATAACGGCTAAGATTTATTAACGTGATTAAAAACGTATTAACTACGGTTTATGAGTAACAGCTGTTTTAACCCTATAAAAGGACCTAAACCGAAGAGTTTTATACAGTGTGAAAAAACACAAAACCTCTTCTTCTTCTCTGCTCTATATTTGCTATATTCTGCTGGTTCCCTGAAAGTCTAGAAGAGTTCGCAAAGCCTTCTTGAAGCTCGTGCCGACGAGAAGGAGGTCGCCTGACCGAGGGTCGTTGTATCTCTAGGAACTTTTGCCGCGTAGCCCTGTACGAGAGGGGGCAATTAGATTCTTGGGATAGTGCTTGCATGCCTCGACCATCAGGCCGTATTTCTAACCCTCATTTCTTTTAGTTTGAATTACTTCTTACATCTGTGTTACAATATTAATTCATTATTATCTGAAAATTATTAACTGTATTTCATGCTAATTATTGTCTAAACAGCTTATATTCCTAACATAGTGTGCATGTTGCAAATGCTCGTTCAGTTGCAACATATAACTTAAAAAATATTTAAGCACAAACCGCCCTTGCAACCTAGTAACTAACAATTGTAACTACAATATTTTTGCTAATTTGAATGTTGTAAGATAATGAAAACATAAAAAAATAATTATTAATATGAAATATTATAAATATTGTAATTTTTTTGTTAGAATAGTAAAATCATTCTTATAAATTATTTCAACTTTATTATATTGTGTCCTAAGTTGTTAACAATGAAGAATGTTATTTTTTTTTACCATTTATTATATTGCCTTATGTTTCAAGAACTTCATTTGGAATATAGTATTAAAATACATTAAATTGTTTTTAATAACTCAAGATGGCTCAAAAAAATATCGTATTATTTTAGTTTGCAAAAAATAAAGAACATTCTAGAAAAATAATAACATTCAGTTGTACCTTAGAACAAATTACATGACAAAGTGCATATGCAATCGAACTACAACTTCATATTCCAAGTTAAAAATTAGGGAAAGCCCCCAAAACCCAAGAAAACATGCTTCCCGCCCCTAAGACTTTGTCAACGGGTGCTTTGCCCGTAAAAATAAAGATTTTGTTCTCTAAGCCCCCAAAACACAAAACCCAAAAGATTAAAATATGTGAAGACCATAATACTCTCTCTCTCTCTCTCTCTCTCTCTCTCTCTCTCTCTCTCTCTCTCTTTATCATGATCTACTGAGATGATAGTTGAAATGATTGATGGGGGTTATTTTATTATTTTTGTTTTTTATTATTTTTGTTTTTGATGAGGGGAACTAACTGTTTGTATTGTGAGATTGTGAAAGTTACGGGTTAATTGTTAAGGTTACGAGTTAATTATTAAGGTTATGGGTTAATTGTTAAGGTTATGGATCATCTCTCTCTCTCTCTCTCTCTCTCTCTCTCTCTCTCTCTCTCTCTCTCTCTCTCTCTTTATCATGATATTACTGTGATGATGTTGAAATGATTGAAGGGGATTGTTATTTTATTATTTTCTTTTTTAATTATTTTTGTTGTTGATGAGAAAACTAATTGTTTTTATTTGTATTGGGAGATTGTTAAGATTACAGGTTTAATTGTTAAGGTTACAGTTTTAATTGTTAAGGTTACGGATTTGTTGTTAAGGTTACGGGTCGGTTATTAAGGTTATGGGTCATTTGTTAAGGTTACGGGTTTAATTGTTAAGGTTACGTGTTTAATTGTTAAGGTTACAGGTTTAATTGTTAAGGTTACGGGTTTGTTATTAAGGTTACGGGTTTAATTGTTAAGGTTACGGGTTTAATTGTGAATGTTACGGATTTGTTGTTAAGGTTATGGGTTGGTTGTTAAGGTTACGGGTTTGTTGTTAAGGATATGTGTTGATTGTGAATGTTACGATTTGGTTTTGAAGTAACCTACACAACAAACATTAACAACAAACCCGTAACCTTAACAACCAACTCGTATCCTTAACAACGAATATTTTAAAAACCCGTAACGGGTTAGTTATGAATGTTACGGGTTGATTGTTAAGGTTACGGGTTTGTTGTTAAGGTTACGGGTTTGTAGTGTAGGTTAACTTCACAACCAAAGCGTAACATTCACAATCGACCCGTAACCTTAATAACCGACCCGTAACCTTAACAACCGATCGTAACCTTAACAACCGACCCGTAACCTTAACAACCGACCTGTAACCTTAACAATTAAACCCCTACCTTAACAACAACCGTAACCTTAATAATTAAACACGTAACCTTAACAATAAAACCAATAACCTTAACAATTAAACTCGTAACGTTAACAACCGATCCGTGATCTTAACAACCGACCCGTAACGTTAACAACAAATCTGTAACCTTAACAATTAAACACGTAACCTTAACAATTAAACCCGTAACCTTAACAATTAAACACGTAACCTTCACAACCAACCCGTAAGCTTAACAATTAAACCCGTAACCTTAACAATCTCCCAATACAAAAAAAAACAATTAGTTTCCTCATCAACAACGAAAATAATAAAAAAACAAAAATAATAAAATAACAATCCCCTTCAATCA
>BQKN01061957.1:0-21421 GCA_022839385.1 Asparagus kiusianus
GACACCCAAAGGTGTCTCGGACCTGGCCGAGACACCCAAAGGTGTCTCAGAATTTGTGGAGCTGTTTTGATCATAATTCATTTGGAATCTGAAGAAACCCAAAACAAGAAAGTTGTAGATATGTTTGTCATATTTCCAATTCATCTAGAATCAGGTCATTTGGAGTTCATATGAGGAAGTTATGACCAAAATAGCACCGAGACACCCAAAGGTATCTCGGACCTGGCCGAGACACCCAAAGGTGTCTCGGAACTTGTGGAGCTATTTTGTCCATGATTTATTTTGAATCTGAAGAAACTCAAAACATGAAAGTTATAGATAGTTTTGTCATATTTCCAACTCATCTTGAATCAGATTATTTGGAGGTCATATGAGGATGTTATGACCAAAATAGTGCCAAGACACCCAAAGGTGTCTCGGACCTGGCCGAGACACCCAAAGGTATCTTGGATATTGTGGAGCTGTTTGGACTATGATCCCGTTAGAATCTGAAAATACTCAAAACATGAAAGTTGTAGATCTCTTTGTCAACTTTTCAACATAACTTGACTTACTCAAATCCGAGTTCGGATTAAAGAATTAGAGCCAAAATACTAAAGAGGGTACAAACTGTCTCGCACAGGTGCGAGACACCCCGAGCTGTCTCGCACTTGGGACGTGTTTTTGACGGTTTTCGATCAGTTTTAACCGCCCGGATCTCCTGGAAGCCTGTAAATACAGCCCTTTGAGCCTCATGTTTTTAGATCTGAAATTTTGGAGAATTGGCGAAGCCCTGCCAAATTGAGGAGTGAAGATCCACAAGTTTCAGAGAGTAGGAGGAGAGATCAGATCGAGTTCGTCGGCATAAAGAAGAGAAACTCATCAGATCTGCATCGCCCGTGTTCGTTCCTTAGGATTATCCCGTTGTGGTAATCTTAAGAAGAGTGATTATCTCATTTCGCCGAGATAAGAGCTACGGTTTCTCGATCCCTTCACGGATAGACGAAGCTCTGCCCAATTTTTCAGCAATCAGATCTGATCGACGGTGGTCCACGGATATCAACATCCTCGTCACAGGCCAAGATCCCACGCAAGCAGAAGATCGATAAACGATCTCTGCGCTGTTTGAAGAGAATTGTAATTTTGTATTCATTGTGTAAAAGTCTTATAAAAAAACTAATTTTTGTTTTCGTTGTAAACGTCTGAAGTTTGTAATGAACACGGCAATGAATCAAATAATTTTCTCCCCAAACAAGCTGGCGACCACAGTGGGAGTTTGAGGTGACCCTAACTATAGGAAGGTTTGATCACTTGATTTGAAAGTGGACCTCTCGTTCATTAGAGGAATCGAGAGGGGATTTTGGTTTTGGCCCTAACTGTCAGAAGGTTTGACCGAATGGGAGGTTTGAGACGATCCTAACTGTAGGAAGGTTTGATCGCTTAATTTGTGGGCCTCTCATTCATTGAAGGAATCGAGAGGGGATTTTGATTGTGGCCCTAACTGTAGGAAGGTTTGACCAAGTAGATAGTGCGAGTGAGAATACAAATCATAGTAGGAGTGTTGACTTGTACAAATCACTCAGAAGGAACCCTTCGTGTTAAGTTATATCGAAAACTACCTATAAGTCTCCACGAACAGCTTAGCATTAAGGAAAGATGATGAACATCACTATTCAAGTCATAGAGGCTTAATCAACGTCGACGAACGGTTGAAGTGAATCGACGGACTATGCGAAGCAACGGAGTTTCAGAATAATAAGGATACGAACTGATCGGGAGCCCCGTGTCACTTACAAAAGATGAAATGCCCTTCGTGTCTCATTTATTCCACAGATGATCTAATCATTGGAGCTTATAGAACTCCTCGTCGGCTTTCCAACGCACTTTGAATCGTTCAAATCCGAATTCGGATGAAGAAGTTACGGTAAAAACGAACAAACATACATAACGGAACGTCTCAGGCTGAACTGGGACACCCGAGGTGTCTCGGCATGACCGAGACACCCTAAGGTGTCTCGGCCATGGCCAAGACACCCAAGGGTGTCTCGGCCAAAGCCGAGACACCCAAAGGTGTCTCGGAACTTGCCGAGACACCCAAAGGTGTCTCGGAACTTGTAGAGCTATTTTGACCATGATTTATTTTGAATTTGAAGAAACTCAAAACATGAAAGTTGTAGCTATTTTTGTTAGATTTCCAACACATCTAGAATCAGGTCATTTGGAGGTCATATGAGAAAGTTATAACCAAACTAGCACCGAGTCAGCCAAATGTGTCTCGGACCTGGCCGAGACACCCAAAGGTGTCTCCGAACTTGTGCAGCTGTTTTGACCATGGTTCGTTTTGAATCTGAAGAGACTCAAAACATGAAAGTTATAGATATTTTTGTCTGATTTCCTACCCATCTGGAATCAGGTCATTTAGAGGTCATATGAGGAAGGTATGACCAATATAGTGCCGAGACACCCAAAGGTGTCTTGAAACTTGTGGAGCTGTTTTAACCATGATTTGTTTTGAATCTGAAGAAACTCAAAACATTAAAGTTGTAGATATTTATGTCAGCTTTCTAACCTATCTAGAATCAGGTCATTTGGAGGTCATATGACAAAGTTATAACCAAAATAGCGCCGAGACACCCAAAGGTGTCTCGGACCTGGCCGAGACACCCAAAGGTGTCTCGGAACTTGTAGAGATTTTAGACTATGATCCCGTTAGAATATGAAGAATCTTAAAACATGAAAGTTGTAGATCTCTTTGTCAGCTTTCCAACATATCCTGAATCACTCAAATCCGATTTCGGATGAAAGAATTAGAGTCAAAATACTGAAGAGGGTACAAACTGTCTCGCACAGGTGCGAGAAACCCCGAGCTGTCTCGCACTTGGGACGTGTTTTTGACGGTTTTCGATCAGTTTTAACCGCCCGGATCTCCTGGAAGCCTATAAATACAGCCCCTGGAGCCTCATGTTTTCAGATCTGGAATTTTGGAGAATTGGCGAAGCCCTGCCGAATTGAGGAGTGAAGATCCACAAGTTTCAGAGAGGAGGAGGAGAGATCGGATCGAGTTCGTCGGCATAAAGAAGAGGAACTCATCAGATCTGCATCGTCCGTGTTCGTTTCTTAGGATTATCCCGTTGCGGTAATCTTAAGAAGAGTGATTATCTCGCTTCGCCGAGATAAGAGCTACGGTTTCTCGATCCCTTCACGGATAGACGAAGCTCTGCCCAATTTTTCAGCAATCAGATCTGATCGACGGTGGTCCACGGATATCAACATCCCCATCACAGGCTAAGATCCTACGCAAGCAGAAGACCGATAAACGATCTCTGTACTGTTTGAAGAGAATTGTAATTTTGTATTCATTGTGTAAAAGTCTTATAAAAAGACTAATTTTTTTGTTTTCGTTGTAAACGTTTAAAGTTTGTAATGAACACGACAATGAATCAAATTATTAATAACACCATAATCCGTGCTTCACACGTACGGAGAATTTTATCCTGAATCCTAAGTAGGGATAAGCCAACGCCTAACACGCGTTGCCGGTTTAGTCTTTTACCGATTGAAAAAGACACCAGAATCCGAGTCTGGGGACTTTTATCCTGAATCCTAAGTAAGGATAAGTCAGCGCCTAACACGCGTTGTTGGGTAGCCTATTCCCGTAACAATGGCGAAGTCTACGTATTCGAAGTCGTAGCATCAAGTCTAAGGGAGTTCATTCCTTTAGCACAACGTCACATTCGGAACGGATTTCAAAAAATCCGCTTGCTATTCCGACTCAAACGGTAGTCGGTAAATGCATATCAAATCCGTTGAAGGCTGAGGATTTGCCAAAAATCCTAAGTCAATATCTGATACATGTTGCTGTTTAGTCTTTTCACAGGAGAAAGACGAAGTCTACGTATTCAATATCGTAGCACTAAAAGGGTTAACTCTTTTAGCACAACGTTACATGCAGAACGGATTTAAACAATCTGCATGCTAGCCCGACTCAAACGGTAGTCGGTAAAGGCTCATCAAATCCGTTAATGGCTGAGGGTTTGCCAAAAATCCTATATATGCAAAAGTCATTGACGCACCAGCTTTATTGACTGGTCTCGTGACTCGAGTATTTCACAAACTTCGGAATAAGATCCATGTCTGCAGACGAATCAGCCTTAACAGTTGGTCCTGCAACCCTAATTGTTGGGACTGCCATGCTCTAATTCCTTAAGAGCTTAAACTGTGTATACTCCAGCAAACGTACGAGTATAAACTGTATCAACGTCAAGCGATCCGAAACCCTAGGTCAAACGCCGGTCAACGCGTAACCCTAGGTCAACGACAGTTAACGCGTTGTGATCAAAAAGTCAACGTACAACGTTCAAAACCCTAAGGTCAACGCGTAATCCTAGGTCAACGCCAGTCGACGCGTTGCGATCAAAAAGTCAACGTACGACGTTCAAAACCCTAAGATCAACGCCGGTCAACGTGTAACCCTAGGTCAACACTGGTCAATGCATAACCCTAGGTTAACGTAGTCAACACGTTGTGATAAAAAGTCAACGCCGAGCGATCTAAAACCCTAGGTCAACGTCGGTCAACGCACAACCCTAGGTCAACGCCAATCAACGCGTTACGACAAAAAGTCAACATACGGTGATCTGAAACCCTAAGTCAGCACAATGTGACGGAGATAGTCAGTTCTAAGTCAAATCAACGACACGAGCCAAACTCAACTCATCAGTTTTAGATTCGAGACTTCGACGACGGCCAGACGATCAACGTAGCGCCGGAAGGACTTCAGCTATTCGTCAAAACATCGAATAGACCGAAAATCGAAGGAGTCAAGAATTAAAGCTAACTACAGGTCCATTACGCCGACCGAAGGCTGGACCAATCGTATCCAAAGTATTCCAGCCTCTTCTATAAAAGAAACGAGAGTGGAACGCTTTGGAGGGGGTATCTGTAGGCATTGAAAATTGCCTATAGGTCTTCACGAACAGCTCAAGGCTAAAAGAAGACGATGAACGTCACTATCCAAGTAACAAGAGCTTGATTAATGTCGACAAACACATGAAGTAGGTTGACGAACAATGTGAAGCAACGGAGTTTCTGAATAATAAGGATACGAACTGATCGGGAGCCCCGTGTCACTTACAAATGACGAAATGCCCTTCGTGTCTCATTTATTCCACAGATGATCTAATTATTGGATCTTATAGAACTCCTCGTCCGCTTTCCAACGCACTTTGAATCGTTCAAATCCGAGTTCGGATGAAGAAGTTACGGTGAAAACGAACAAACAGGCATAACGGAACGTCTCAGGCTGAACTGGGACACCCGAGGTATCTCGGCACGACCGAGACACCCTAAGGTGTCTCGGCCATGGACAAGATACCCAAGGGTATCTCAGCCAATGCCGAGACACCCAAGGGTGTCTCGGACTTGGCCGAGACACCCAAAGGTGTCTCGGACCTGGCCGAGACACCCAAAGGTATCTCAAAATTTGTGAAGCTATTTTAACCATGATTCGTTTTGAATCTAAAGAAACTCAAAACATAAAAGTTGTAGATAGTTTTGTCAGCTTTCCAACACATCTAGAATCAGGTAATTTAGAGGTCATATGAGGAAGTTATAACCAAAATAGCACCGAGACACCCAAAGGTGTCTCGGAACTTATGGAGCTATTTTGACCATGATTTGTTCTGAATATGAAGAAACACAAAACATGAATGTTGTAGATATTTTTGTCAGCTTTCCAACACATCTGGAATCAGGTCATTTGGAGGTTATATGAGGAAGTTATGACCAAAATAGCACCACAACATCTAAAGGTATCTCAGAACTTGTGGAGCTGTTTTGACTATGATTTATTTTGAATCTGAAGAAACTTAAAACATGAAAGTTGTAGATATTTTTATCAGATTTCTAACTCATCTAGAATCAGATTATTTAGAAGCCATATGAGGATGTTATGACTAAAATAGTGCTGAGACACCCAAAGGTGTCTCGGACCTGGCCGAGACACCCAAAGGTGTCTCGGAACTTGTGGAGATGTTTGGACTATGATCCTTTTAGAATCTGAAGAAACTAAAAACATAAAAGTTGTAGATCACTTTGTCAGCTTTCCATCACAACTTGAATCACTCGAATCCGAGTTCGGATGAAAGAATTGGAGCCAAAATACTAAAGAGGGTACAAACTGTCTCGCACAGGTGCGAGACACCCCGAGCTGTCTCGCACTTGGGACGTGTTTTTGACGGTTTTCGATCAGTTTTAACCGCCCGGATCTCTTGAAAGCCTATAAATACATCCTCTGGAGCCTCATGTTTTCAGATCTGGAATTTTGGAGAATTGGCGAAGCCCTGCCGAATTGAGGAGTGAAGATCCACAAGTTTCAGAGAGGAGGAGGAGAGATCAGATCGAGTTCGTCGGCATAAAGAAGAGGAACTCATCAGATCTGCATCGACCGTGTTCGTTCCTTAGGATTATCCCATTGCGATAATCTTAAGAAGAGTGATTATCTCGCTTCGCCGAGATAAGAGCTACGGTTTCTCGATCCCTTCACGGATAGACGAAGCTCTGCCTAATTTTTTAGCAATCAGATCTGATCGACGGTGGTCCACAGATATCAACATCCCCGTCATAGGCTAAGATCCCACGCAAGCAGAAGATCGATAAACGATCTCTGCGCTGTTTGAAGAGAATTGTAATTTTGTATTCATTGTGTAAAAGTCTTATAAAAAGACTAATTTTTGTTTTCGTTGTAAACGTCTGAAGTTTGTAATGAACACGGCAATGAATCAAACAATTTTCTCCCCAAACACTGCCAAATCAGAGTTCGGATAAACCGCAAAACCGGAAAACGGCAAAACAACAAACGCCTGGAGGGCTCGGCTAAAACCGAGCCACTCCTAGGTGGCTCGGCCAAAGCCGAGCCACCTAGGTGGCTCGGTTGACGAGCCACCTCCTAGTTGCTCGGTGGCCGAGCCACCTAATGGTTGCTCGGCCGAGCCATCCCTTGGTGGCTCGTTGAGCTACCAAGGTGGCTCGTTGAGCCACCAAGGTAGCTCGGTGGCCTAGCCACCTAGGTGGCCGAGCCACCAGATCTGGGCCCAGATCTGAGCCTAGATCTGGTTTGAGGAGCCTATAAATAGACCCCTAGGCTTATTGTTTTGGAGGTTGGATTTTTTTAAGGCGAAACTCTGCTGGATTAAAGGCTCAAGACTAAAAAAAGGTTGAAGCTTTGGAATCTTGGAGTTTTGGACTTTTCAGATCTGGTTCTTGGCGATCATCCACACCAAACAAGGCAGGAGTTCGAGGGAGATCAGATCTGAGATCCACACGGTTATCCTCCGGATCAAAACTTGGTTTTTGATCCCGAGAAGAGTATCGATTTCGGTTGGTCGATTTTGATTACTTGAGGCTATTATTTCCTTGGTGAAATAATACCCCCGGCTGTTATTTCCTTCGTGAAATAACACCCGTCATACCGTGTAGATCCGATCGGATCAAGATCGCGCGATGGTCCCTGGATTAACCCCGGCGCAGGCGAAGAACCCACACAAGCAAGAGACCGCAAAACAGGATCTTGCGATTTGTTCAGGAAAGTTGAAATCTTTTTTTTTAGATTTTTCTTTGATTTTGTTGTAACCGGATCTTATCAAAAGACCGGATCTTTTGTAACCGATACACTGTTGCTTAAGAAGACAATGACGTCAATGAAAACAACAATGACGTCAAGCGAACAATCTGGCGACCACAGTGGGAGCCACCGATCTCGCTGCCGAGATTGTTGCGTCGCTGCCGCAGATCTCAATCCCGGTCGAGGAGGAGGTCGAGTATGAATTCGACCAACAAAAATTCGAGGAGTATCTATCATCCTCGTCCGGATCCACCTCCCCTCGCAAGTCCAAGAAGTCTCAGAAGTTCTCCTCCAGGAGAAAAGTTCGTTGGTATGAAGAAGTAGAGAATACCAACAAAGATCTCACCCCGATTGATGCCGATGTTGCATTGGGTGAAGTTCCACCGACCTCCAACCAGGTCAAATCTGTTCTGGCTAATTCCTCTGCCGCTGAGGGCATAGTGACTCTCTCAAAGAGATCCTACCAAAGACGACGTCAACGCCTGGCGTGGCAATTTGCAAAGGCAATGGAGTCCACTGACGGAATCCGTTATAACGCGGATCTGAAGAACAGGAGAGGCAAACAGCCTTAACAACCAATCAATGGCAACTCCTCCAAGCCGCCAACGAATGAATGGATCCGTGTCAAACAGAATCGTTCGACACTTGATGAGCGCATTCGCAAGCGCCGCGCACTATCAGCGTAGGCACGGGCTCAAGTCCAAGAAGCCCGTAGAAGACTGCAGAAGGAAGTGGCCAAAAAGCCGCCACCAACCCACCAAGTATGGAGGCCGAAGTCTGAAGCGGTGATTCAGGCTAAGGAACAACCATTGCAGCCTTCAGCAAAGGTTCAACCTCCGACGAACCAACCTAAATCGCCGATAATCCCCATAGCTGCTCCGGGAGATCCCGCAGGACCATCCCGAAGAAGGAAGTCAGTTTTGGCGCGCCTCGGTCCACTTCCCGATGAGCGATGCAAAGCTCCAATTCAAGAATGTTTGGGCCCGATAAAGAAGCCCTGAACGACTCAACGTACTGGGGGTCACCGCCACCCTCAACATGACAAGGAGTTCATGGAAACTACGCGCACCAGTTTACGCATTGAAGTCCAGGAGCCCGCCGAGAACTCACGCCCACAAAGGCGTGTTTCGAGACGCGTGACTCTTGAAAGCCCAAAGAAGGCAGTTCGCCCTCAGAAGGAAACATTGTCGTCTGATGATGATAGCGTTATACCTAAGAAGTCGTGCCAACACATGATAGGTTACTCCGACCTTCAAACCAACGAGTTGTACTATCATGTTGGGGGTATGAGTAAAACCAGGAAAAGGAGTCCTCTAAAACTAGAAACTCAGTGCCCCTGTTCCAAACTCATTTGAGCAGTATTGTCTGAGTGCAACTGCATCAATACAGTCCCCGAAAGAACTTCGGTTTTCGAAAGGCTCAGTACCAAAACGCCAAAACCAAGGCCTAGGCGTTTCCGACGAAGAAGAACGGTAGTCGAAGATGGAGAATTTCCGAGGGTCACCACTAATATGACCAGCAAAGGGACATCGATACAGGATAATCCCGAGTCGATTCCGGAAGTACCCCGACGTGTAACCCGTCTGCAGTCTGGAAACATCATACGAGCAACTTATGGTAGGATTCGGACAAGATTACCTTCAGAAGATGAAGAATCGGATGCTAGCTCTGCGGTCGCATCAGATAATACAGTATCCAGCGAGGGACAACCCCGCGAGTTACTTATGATAAGTGCGGAACAAGTGGCCAAGATGCTCGAAGAAGCCATGGCCAAACAACAGGAGAGCTTCAGGTTCGAAATGTAGATGGCCATGCAGAATATGAGAGAAATGCATGACCAACAAATCCAAGCACTGACAAACCAGCAAGGCGAACCAAGTCATCGTAACCAGGTTAATCAGGAAGATGAGGACACACGTGCGGATGAAGCTCATAATGCCAATAATCCTCCCGTCAATGCAGGGGGTGGTAACGAGAATGCTAACGCAAATACAGGTGAAAATTTGAAGATTAAAAACCTCGAGAGCAAAATCAATACGTTGATTTCCGCTCAAGAGATGAAGAAGACGGGCATTCCTTGTCCATACCCAAGAGAATGAGAATCAATCCCGTATCCGGCGAAGTTTAATTTAATTAACTTCACGCCGTTTGATGGGAAGGGTTCACCCACTCAGCATTTAATTTACTTCAAATCACACCTAGGGGTTATCTCTGGTAATGAGCCTCTGATGGTACGGTCCTTCGTCGGCACTCTTCATGGAGCCGCCTTCGATTGGTATCGCCGCCTCAAGCCAGGAAGCGTGAATAGCTGGAACGACATAGAGAGTAAATTCCTCACCAACTTCTTCGATGACGACACCGAGATATCCATCGGGTCGTTGCTTGACGAGAAACAGAAAGACGGGGAATTAGTTGATACCTTCGTCAAAAGGTTCCGGAACAAGGCGATGAACTGTTGGGACCCGATCACTAAGGAATTCATTCTCCAGACTTGCCACAACAACCTTGCATTGGACGTGTTGGAAGCAATGGGGACAACACCGTCCAAAACATGGAAAGATTTGAAGGTCCGAGGAGAGCAAGCCGAGCGATTTCTTAGAAGGAAGAAGGCAGAGAGAGGCCAACAGGCGACGAATGCTCAAACACAGAATTTCGTCCCACGAGGGAAAGGTAAGGCACATGCTAATGCAGTTGATGCTAACCAAACTTTCCAATTGTAACCTCAGCAACAGCCGCAGCAACAAGCACCACAAAGCAGTCACAATGGCGACAACGGCCTCAGAAGCAGAAATCTTCGGAGCTAAGATTTCCTAAAGTGTACTCCTTCAAAGATGACGAAGTTCCCGTCATCTTTAAGTACCTGTTGGAAAATAACAAAATCCAGCTGCCGGCGATCGTGGATCAAGAAGGAGCCAGCAAAGTGACGGATCCGAAGTATTGCGCATACCATAGAGCGGTCCATCACCCTACAAGGTCATGCTACCATCTCAAGGATAAGATCCAGGCATTAATTGATGTAGGCGTCATAACCCCGAAGCCGCCCAAGAATGTAGGAGCAAATGTAGTATCAATTAGCTTTGGATCAGTACCCACAACATGGTTTGAACCAAAACGCATAACCAAACTAGGAATGAAGACAGTAAATGACGACCCATACGGACAACGCCAAAAAGGACTTGTGCCACACACAGCCCCAAACGGCGAAATCCTCTAGGTCCATCCTGATCTTATTGAAGACGATCAGTGGACGACTTCCTCGACCAGAAAGGGTAAAGGCAAGTCCTGCAACGCTACTTCCACGATCTTCGAAGAGGATGGTGATGAAGCTCCTACCTTCCCGCTCTCGGAAGAAGAATAAGAAGTTTTTGCCACTAGAAGCGGAAATCAGTATCACTTCAACTATCCATCACCTAGTGATCAGGTATCTGAGTAGGGGGTGACTAAACTAGGACCAGCCAAAACTCTCACGGAACTGGGAGTGGTTACAACTCCTAGACCGGTTGAAGACGCTAGACGAAAGCCGGTTGATAAACAGAAAGAAAAGAAGTCCCAAGAGGTTCAGAATCCGAGGCAGTCTCGTTTCAATCGTCCGATTAGAAGAGATAAACCGGAGAGCTCGAACACTCCGCGCATCTTCGATATCATGGCTCAACTAGCTAACATTCCAGCGCGGATAACATTGTATAAGTTGCTACGGTTGTCTAAAAAAACCAGGGAAGCCTTGCAAGAAGCCTTGGCCAATTCAGAAGTGTTCCTTACTCAGATCAAGCCGATACCTGAAGAGCCAGAACTGTTAATTCAACACTACAATATAGCGGCTAAAAACCTTCCCTGCATTACCTTCACCAAAGAGGATATGCAGACGAAGAATTTGAACCATGATCGACCCCTATATTTCATTGGGTACATTGGCTCCAGCGAAGTCAACCGAATCCAAGTGGATCCGGGTTCCGCTGTGAGTATTATGCCGCTTCGCTTGATGCATAGCCTCAGCATTCCAGTGAGTAAGTTGGCATCCACAGGCACTGTTATCTATGGATTCAATACTAGTGGGTCAAGACCCTTGGGTAAGATCCGGATAAAATGTCAAATGGGTGATTTGAAGACGGAAGTCACATGTTATGTGATTGATGCCGAGACTTCATATAACTTACTATTGGGTCGACCTTGGATCCATAGTAACGTTATAATCCCCTCCACTCTCCATCAGTGTTTGAAATATGTCGACACTGATAATAAGGTTAGGACGGTGGTCGCGGATAAGCAACCATTCAAAGGGTTTGAGAATTATTTCACTGATTCTCTCCTTTATGGTAACGAATCTGATACTGAATCATCGGCTCAGGGCACAGACAGTGGAGAAGAAGCTGATACCGAAGCCGGACTTGATTACGATGGAGGTTTTGTTTTAAACGACATTGTACCCTTGGTAATCAATCTTGACGATGAACAATCGTCAGATGGTAGTTGTAACTGGCAACTTGCCAATAATGAAATAAATAATGATTTAGAGTACTCACTGTCTCTTGATGATGCAATAAAGGGATTGTATGATAATCCCGATTTATATACGCCTCTTTGATTGTCCTATATAACAAAGAAACACCTCCAGCATTCTTTCGGAACAACCCTGATCGTCCCTGCCAAAATAGGAGGCGAAAAAGAAGTGATTTACGAAAAAGGAGAGAGTTTTCCATTACTAGATCATTTCTTAAGGGAAGATGAGAATGATGACAAACCTGGTCGACATTTATCTAAATATAGCCCGGAAGCGCGTAAGCTCATGGAAAAACAGGGATATGATTTCACACTCGGAGAAGGTTTATACTTCGATCGAGGTTCCCGTATTCCAGCCAAAGCGGCATATGTACCAAAAGGGAAACCGGATGATTATTATAAATTTAGACGAGGATTAGGGTATGTCTCTTCTTCAGAAGACGAATGTTGCTGGTTAATCAATAACCAATCATCTGAGCAATACAAAGATGGGTGCTCGTCAAATTCCTCGGAATGGGATTCCGATACAAGTCTTGGGGAAGTATTCAAAGCTCTAATGACGAACATGGCTACAGCTGATCCATCTACAATGGAGGACGACTGTAGACGGTAAAAATTACCACGGCAGATTAAGCGAACGAAGTCGCCCACAGAACAGGACCACCCTCTCTTAGGTGGAAAGCCTACTGTAGCCACTAAGTGGATTCGCTGGCACACGAACCCCCACATTGGCCGCACCCGCCAAATCGCATGGATCCGCCAGCGAGGCGAATCCGCCTTCGCTAACTAAATCCGCCCGCAAGGGAGGTACTCAGATCCGCCCTCATTTGCCGAAACCACTTGAGCCACGTCTGCCTACGTGAGCCGAAGGCCAGGTTTCTAGGGACAACCCGTCCCTGCTTCCCACGATGCGAGAGAAGGAGGGTACAGTGTCCCAAGTCCGTCAGACGGCCGCCTGCGGTTCAAGCGAACGAGACAGGCACCGGACCGGCCTGCATACTCATAAATGCGGGTCACCTCACCCATCAAGAGGAAGAGCCGAAGCCGTCGGCGCGCCGCAAGCTATCTGGAGCTAGCTCTGACGCAAGACGTCCATTCTCCCATCCCTATTCAGACATAGGGAGAGGGGAAGAGGCACAACACCCCAGGACCGCCGGAGGGTCACTCGGTACCTCGCCGCACAAGTAAGCGGACAGTTACCAGAGCCATCGACGTCCACATAAATGCAGCTTACCTCACTCCAAGCAAGAGGTGAGAGCCACTGGCGCTCAAAGGACTGGCCAGACCTACTTGAGTGTCTGGCAGCCGCTGTCACGAGTACGAGGAGGGACCTTCCCACTCCTACACGACGTGACACAACACATCGTCCCACTAACAACCGCTTGTTGTACAAAGGGACAGTCGGATGTCTTAGAACAGTGTATGGTCACATCCCATAATTGAAGGAGCAGTCGAACTGCCTCCCGCCTATTTTAAGGGCTTCTTTCAGCAACCTTAAAAAGGGATCGAAATAAAAGAGATCAGGATCAAGATCGGAAATCGGCCAATAGACCAGGAACTTGATCGATCAAGAGAGGAAGAAGCTTTTTGCATATCCCTGCATTACAGCGCCATCTTCTAGCTCCGAGCTCCGATCGCCGGCGAGCCAGAAGAGACGAACTCCTTCACCTTGAGCTTCTACTGAGTATTGAATCTCTCCAGCAACCTCGGTCAAACCGTCCAAGGGAAGCAGACTCGGCACGAGCACCGAGCGAAGCATCCTGTAGCTACCTTAAAGTCCCCACGATTAAACAAGGAGGGCCTTCCCTCTGCTTCTGTTGTAATTCAGATTGATTTAGTTTGTAATAAGCTTTCTTATCAATACAAACAAAATCCCCCCATTCTCGGGAAAATTAGGAATTTACACCTACAACGACGATCAAATGCCAACACGGGAAGACCCATGGGTTCATCACCTGAACATGCAGTATGGTGATAAGTTTGAACAGAGGGAACCCCCCACTGAAGATAAAATAGTCCAAATTAACATGGGTGACGAGGCCAACCCAAAGCCTATATTCATCAGCGATAGTCTTCCCTCAAATGAGAAGGAGGAATTAATTGCTCTCATCAGGGAATATATTGACGTCTTCGCTTGGAACTATGAAGACATGCCAGGGCTCGACCCCAATGTGGCAATGCACCGCCTCGATATTAAGTCGAATGCCAAACCTGTCAAATAACAGCAAAGACGGTTTCGTCCGCAGATTATGGAAGCCATTGAGGCAGAGGTTAAAAAATTAATCAAATCAGGGTTTATCCGAGAGGAGCAACACCCAGACTGGCTAGCCAATATTGTTCCAGTCATGAAGAAGAATGGTAAAATTAGGATTTGCATCGACTTCAGGGACCTGAATACGGCATGTCCAAAAGACGACTTTCCTCTCCCAATCACGGATGTCATTATCGACAATACATGCGGATTTGAGAAAATGTCTTTTATGGATGGCTTTTCAGGATATAACCAAATCAAGATGCACCCAGATGGCGAAAAGCATACAGCGTTCAGAATGCCCCTCGGTGTCTTTTGCTACACGGTGATGCCTTTCGGTCTAAAGAATGCAGGCGCCACTTACCAGCGAGTAATGACTAAGATTTTCCAAGAACATCTCAGGAAAACAGTCGAGTGCTACGTTGATGATTTGGTTGTAAAAAGCCGCAACAAAGAAGAACACATCAAGGATTTGAAGACGATGTTCGATCTCATGCGGAGTCATCAATTGAAGATGAACCCCACTAAATCTTTCCTTGGAATGTCCAGCGGAAAATTCCTTGAATTCGTCGTCACCACTAAAGGTATACATATCGATCCTGATAAGGTGAAGGCAATACATGAACTGCAACCCCCTAGAAATCTAAGAGAACTCAGAGGATTGCAAGGGCGTTTAGCTTACATCCGGCGGTTCATCTCAAATCTTTTTGGGAAGTGCCAACCATTCTCTAAGCTAAACAAGAAAGGTGTATCATTTATTTGGGACGACGCCTGCCAAAAAGTACTCAAAGATATTAAAACATATCTGACGAATCCTCCTGTTCTCGTTGCACCGAAATCAGGTAAACCGTTCTTGATTTACCTCAAGGCGATGGGATCTTTATTTCACAAAACAAGTATGCGAAGGAATTGGTGAAAAAATTCAATTTGGAGAATTCTAAGCATGCGCCTACTCCCATGAGCACTAGTGTTAAGCTTGATGCGGATGAAAGTGGTGAAGACGTGGACCAAAAATTATACCGAGGTATGATAGGTAGTCTTCTTTATCTTACCGCTAGTAGACCCGATATTATGTTTAGTGTGTGTGCATGTGCACGTTTTCAAGCATCTCCTAAAGTATCTCATTTAATTGCGGTTAAAAGGATCATCAAATATGTTAATGGTACTTTTAATCTTGGTTTATTTTATCCAAGAAGCACTTCTTTTGATTTGTATGGTTTTTGTGATGCCGACTTTGCCGGTTGTAAGGTAGATCGCAAGAGTACTAGTGGAACATGCCAATTCTTAGGAAATTCACTTGTTTCTTGGGCTTCCAAGAAACAAAATTGTGTTGCATTGTCCACTACGGAAGCGGAATACATTGCCGCCGGCTTATGTTGTGCTCAAGTGTTGTGGATGAAACAAAGTTTAGTTGATTATGATTTGAATTTTCAAAATATTAAAATCTTTTGTGATAACACAAGTGCTATAAATATTTCAAAAAATTCGGTTTTGCATTCTAGAACCAAGCATATTGATGTGCGCCATCATTTCTTACGCGATCATGTAGAGAGACAAGATGTATCCCTAGTATTTGTTGACACAAAATCTCAACTAGCGGATATATTCACTAAGCCTCTTGGAGAGGATGATTTTTGTCGCATAAGAAATGGTTTGGGCTTATGCACTATGTAAAAATTCTACATTGCTTGCTTGTTTAGTTGTATTTTGCATTTCTTTTTACCCTATTTTTTGATGGTGACAAAGGGGGAGAAAAATCTCCTCATTTGTTGCATATACTTAGGGGGAGCTCATGGATAGGGGGAGCACCTATCTATAAGCTATTTTATTTTTGCTCTTATAATGGTTGGTTGTCATCATCAAAAAGGGGGAGATTGTTAGCCCTTATGTTTTGATGATGTTTTATAACCACCATTATCGGTACTAATGGCTTATTAAGTGTAAATGTAGTAAATTCATTTATCAAGCTCGTTAGTGCCATTAATGGAGGATTGGATGGAATATGCGCTTCAACGATGATATCCAAAGGAGGAGGAGGCTAAGTGATGAAGCAATGTTATTTCAAGAACAACAAAGTCATATAAAAGCTTCATCCGATTCAAGCTATATCAAAACTCAAGTATTGCTTTTAATATGAGGATATTAGCTATCTTTTATGTTTCTCTCTAGTGCTAGAATGTAGGCAAAGAGTTACTGATTTTACTTGAAGCTATTGGGAATAACACACATGTTTTCATACTTATGTTTTTTAACCGTTTTTCACAAAATACTATTTTCACAAGTATGAGGACCTATCTGCAAAATTCTTTTTCCAAACAGTTTGTTTTTAGTATTAAAACCATTTTACAAAGTTTCGTATTTTTCAGAGGTCAAACAAATATTTTGCAAATATTTTAGTCGAGTCAAAAAACCAGTTTCTGCATATATCAGAATGCGGTCGACCGGACCGGTCGACCGCACATATGATCTTTCGGCACTGGATTCCAGAGAGGTCGTCGGTCGATCGGTGCGGTCGACCGAAACCTCGATTTTTCTATCGATCGACCGCGCCGGTCGATCGATGATGATTCTGCTTGTTTTCTGAGTTTTCAAAGGTGTTCGCGGTCGACCGAAGCATTTTTCGGTCGACCGAAAATCCTTTCGGTCAACCGAAATGTTCTTTGGTCAGCCGCGAATTTTTTCAAATGGTCATTTGCCTAGAACACTGTGCTTTCACTTAACAGTGTTTGGCACAGTCTGAGCTAAGGATCTGAAAAAGAGATTATTTGCTTATCTGGGAAGATTGGGTTTTGTTTTTAAATTGATTAATCACTTCTATTTAAACCCCAGACTTCTTCTTCTTCAAGTGCCCCGATGTTTTGCAAAAATCAGAGAGCTCTGTTTTCCTGAGAAAATTTTCAAATCTGCTTTCTCTGTTTTTGTGTGTGATTCACTTCCCAGCTTCAGTAATCTTTCTCTTTGCCATAGGGGCTGTGTAAAGAGAGAGTCTTGCATCTTTTCTTCTGCTGTGAGAGTGAGATCTTGTGTAGATCAACTGTGAGGGAGTGTGATCTGTTGAGATCAAACTGTGTAGTGAGAGATCGTGTGGGATCGCTGTGTAGACGAAGTTCCGGCTTCCAAACCGGGTGTGTAGTGGATTTCTCCTCGAGAGTGGGGATCGGGGACGTAGGTCAGCGGGCCGAACCTTGTTAACACATCGCGCGTCAAGGATAACGATTCCTAACCCTATCTCACTTACTTTGATTGCATCAGTTTATTGTGGTTTGCTTGTGTTATTTTTTATTGCATATTTAGAGCCTCTTGACCCTAATCACCCCCCCCTCTAGGGTCCAACAATTGGTATCAGAGCTTGGTCTCTATATTAATTTTTGGTTTAACCACCTTAGAGAAAAGATCTAATGGAGGTCTCTTTGAATATGCATATGTTAGAAGGACAATCCACCACTAGACCACCACTCTTCACCGGGAGAAATTTTGCTTATTGGAAGGCTAGGATGAGAATTTATCTTCGTTGCATTGATCTTGACATCCTAGAGCTCATAGAAAAGAAATATGTAGAAAAGTTTAAAGTTAAGAACATGTCCGATGATGAAAGGCACCTAGCCAATCTAAATGCTAAGGCCATGAACGCCTTAATCTGTGGTCTTTCTCCTAATGAATACAATAGAGTTTCCACGTGTGCAACCGCATACGAAATTTGGGTAAAATTATGTATCACACATGAAGGAACCCCCCAAGTTAAGGAATCTAAGATTAGTGGACTTATGCATGATTATGAGCTATTTAAAATGCTTCCAAATGAATCCATTGAAGCTATGTTTTCCCGTTTTACTAATATCATCAATGAATTACATGGTCTTGATAAGCAATTGTCTATTCCAGAGATGAACTACAAGATACTTCGCTCATTGACTCTGGCATGGGAGCCCAAAGCTACGGCTATTGAGGAAGCTCATGACCTTACCACTCTACCACTCGATAGCCTTATCGGAAAGCTCAAGGTTCATGAGAAGAAGCTCAAAGGGAAGGAGAAGGAGGAAATGCCATCACGGGAAGTTGAGGAGCCATCACCAAAGTTGAAGACTATAGCTCTCAAAGGAGCTAGTGACAACTCCTCTTCGTCATCGGATAGTGAAGTTGATTTTTCTAGAGAAGTGGCTCATCTCTCTAGAAGAATCTCTAGACTTATAAAAATGAACAAAAAATTTAATCCCCGATCTAACAACAAGTTTTCCTCCCGTGTAGGTAAATGCTTTGAGTGCAATGAACCGGGTCACATCGCTAAGGATTACCCCAAGCTCAAGGAGAAGTATATGAAGTACAAGAAGAAGAAGGCTATGTATGCCGGATGGGAAGAATCCGAACCAAGTGATTCGGATAGCGATGATGAGGGAGCTAAACTTGCTCTTCATGACCCAAATGTTTGTTTCATGGCGAATGAACATGAGGTAATATCCGAGGCCGAAAGTGAATCTTTCTATATGCAATGTGACATAGCCATGGCTTTAGAAGAGTTGAATTTTGAACTTAAGAGAATGTCCAAAGAATACTCTTCTTTTAAAAAATTGCATGCTTCTTGTGATATTAAGCTAGAACAATTAACAACTTCTCTTGCATTGAAAGATGAATTGCTAGGAGATCTCGATTTCGAGAATAAGCAATTAAAATCAAAGATTGAAAGACTAGAGATTGAGAGTGGTAGGATTAGACCCACTCATGTTCATGCTAATTATCATCATGGTAGAAATAGGTTTTATGGCTCTCACACTCATGCATACAAAAGAAAATTTTGTGTGCACATATTGTATGAGACATGGACACATTTCTACTCATTGTAGGATTAAAGACAACCATGATTTTTATAGAATGATATGGGTACCCAAAGGTACCAAGACTACTAACCATTAAGGACCCAAGACATGGGTACCTAAATCTACTACACCTTCATCTTCATCTTTTGTAGGGAACGTCACGGTAACGACGTAAGGAGATGTGGTACCTTGATAGTGGTTGCTCACATCATATGACGGGCAACAAAGAGTTATTTGCAACCCTATCAAGGATTGAAGGAGGTAATGTCTCCTTCGGTGGAGGTGAGAAAGGTAAAATTATTGGTATTGGTTCTATTGGTAAGAAACCCTCACCCATTATAGAAGATGTTTATTTAGTAAATGGTTTGAATCATAATCTTCTTAGCATTAGCCAATTAAGTGATAAAGGGTTTGATATTTCTTTTAAACCGGATAAATGTATCATTAGTATGAATGAGAAAATTATTTTTATTGCTAATCGCAAATCTAATGTGTATATTTTTGAGATGAACGAACTAGTGAATCAAGATGTGAAGTGTCTTGCGGCAATTGATGAAAACCCTTGGATTTGGCACAAGAGACTTGGACATGCAAATATGGAGTTAATATCAAAATTGTCTAAGAAAAATCTTGTAAAAGGGCTACCTAGCTTGCACTTCATCAAAGATACAATTTGTGAGGATTGTGCCAAAGGTAAACAAACAAAATCTTCTTTCAAATCCATCCATGAGGTATCGACTTCTAAACCTTTGCAATTACTTCATCTTGATTTGTTTGGTCCTATGCGTGTTACCTCTCTTGGAGGCAAACACTATGTTTTTGTGATTATTGATGATTTTTCTCGTTTTACATGGATAATATTTCTTGCAAAGAAAAATGATTGTTTTGAAGAATTTGCTAATCGTGTCAAAAGAATTGAAAATGAAAAGGATTTGAAAGTTGTTAAAATAAGAAGTGATCATGGTGGTGAATTTCAAAATGAATTTTTGTATGATTTTTATGCTCATCATGGTATAACTCATATGTTTTTCGCTCCTAGAACACCACAACAAAATGGTGTTGTTGAACGGAAAAATCGCACCATACAAGAGATGGCACGCACTATACTTAATTCTTTTGACTTGCCAAAATATTTTTGGGCGGAAGCCGTCAATACGACTTGCCATGTTTTAAATCGTGTGTTGATTAGACCAAAGCTTAAGAAAACTCCATATGAACTTTTTTATGGAAAAACACCTTTTATTGGTTATTTTCGTATCTTTGGTTGCAAATGCTTTATTTTAAATACAAAAGATCACCATGATAAATTTGATTCCAAAATTGATGTTGGTATTTTCTTGGGTTATGCACCTCGAAGTAAGGCTTATAGGGTCTTCAATAAACAAAGCCTCGTTGTTGAAGAATCTATAAACGTTACTTTTGATGAGACTAATGTTGTTTCTCAAGTTGTTTTACCTAGGCAAAATGATGATGATGATATTGAGGGAGGATTAGACTTCTTGCAAATAAATGATACTCCCTCTATAGAAGCTCAAAAGGATGTGGATAGCTCCAATAATCTTGAACAAGTTGAACAACCTAAGACTTGGAAATTCGCATCGCATCACCCAAAGGAACAAATATTGGGAGCCCTTCAAAAGGAGTTATTACTCGCTCAAAAGCCTTGAGTGAGTGTGGTAATGTTGCATTCTTATCTCATGTAGAACCTAAAAAGATTAATGATGCTTTAAATGATGAATTTTGGGTTTTGGCTATGCATGAAGAATTAAACAATTTTTAAAGAAATAAAGTTTGGAAGTTAGTTCCTAGACCTAACAATGCTAGTGTTATTGGTACAAAATGGGTTTTTAGAAACAAACTTGATGAACATGGCATTGTTACTAGGAATAAAGCTCGTTTGGTTGCCCAAGGATACAATCAAGAGGAGGGCATAGACTATGATGAAACCTTTGCACCGGTTGCAAGGTTGGAATCTATTAGGATGTTTTTGGCTTTTGCTAGCTTTAAAAATTTCAAACTATTTCAAATGGATGTTAAAAGTGCCTTCTTAAATGGTTTTATAGAAGAGGAAGTGTATATTGAGCAACCCCCCGGTTTTATAGATCATGTTTTTCCTAATCATGTTTACCGGGTACAAAAAGCTTTATATGGTTTGAAACAAGCTCCTAGAGCTTGGTATGCTCGCCTCTCTAGTTTTCTTGTTGAAAATAGTTTTTCAAAAGGAACAATTGATAACACTCTTTTTGTGAGAAAAAGGAAAAA
>BQKN01061959.1:10411-59817 GCA_022839385.1 Asparagus kiusianus
TTGGTGAGGATCGACGCTTCAAAGATATGTTTTGCTTGGTCAAAACCATATCTCAAAATTAAAGGGGGCGATTTGACGCTACATTGCGCTTTATAAGGCAGGGATATGTTGTCGACATACCCTGTATTGTGATTGCACAATGTGGCCAAATCGTCTCACCCTTTATAAGGCAATGACTCTATCTTAACTATTTATAAGATAAGTTCAATTTTCTTTTATAATCGAGACTAACCAGTGTTTAACTGTCTCTTTTGTAGTAGGGTACCCTTCTGGATCATTCTCATCCCACGCTGTATATGGGCGTCGTGGCGAGTATTACTCGACCTCCGACGATCCTTCCCCTATTCCAGCTACTCCTCAGTTTGCTTCGGGCACGTCGACTGAGGTTGCCCAAGTGGTGAGGGAAGGTGGTCACCGAGCTATTCGCCAGCTGATCACAGATGCGCCTTTTGTGAAGGACGCCAGCTCTACTCAGCCTCTTCGGAAGAGCGACTTCCTGTTTGGTGATTCTGTCGATGACCCAGAAGCCGTATTCATTGATGCTGAGCAGTGGCTTCACAAGACCGGCAATGGCTTCATATACTTGCCGGAGATTCCTCGACATCGCTCGCTGACTGAGCTCAGGCGTCAGGCCGTGACGCGGGAGATGTCGTGGCGTTTGACTGAGGATCATGAGAGCGTCCATTGCGGTTATGTCACACATCAGGCAGTTCCTGGCTCGAGCAGGAGTCATATCACTGGACTGCATCCCAGAGTGGTGGGATTAGATGCGCCGCCACGTAACGAGCTCCTCGCCACCGCTTCGACCTTGAGGAATCACCTTGCTGCCCTAGGACGGGAGATGCCTGCGACTCGTCACAGGATTTATGGTTGGGTCCACTCTTTGGACAAGTCTTGGTGGAGTCGCATGACGACATACGTCTTGAGCCGATGGGGCGAGGAGTTGCACGCTTGCGGTTTGTATGCAGCCGTTCGTGCCACCATGTATGGCTTGCCTGTCAGTTTGAGACATTTCTGTGCTTTGTTCGAACTATATAATCCAGACTCGAACACTTTTCTGACCCGGCAGGGGGAGTTGGGCTTGGCTCTTCACGAGATGCACAGGATTTCTGGCTTGCCCATGGGACAGATGCTATACCAGGAGTACTTTCCCTCTAATCATGAATTGGACCAGTTGAAGGATCGCATGCCTGATCGCTATGAGACTCTATGGGATCTCGCTTGTTATTATCACATTGCTTTGGCACAGTCTGAGCCTTTAGCAAAAAGGACCAAGGCCTCCGTGAGTCTGAAGCAGTTTGTGAACTATTTGTTCAAGAACCTGGAGAACAGTTCTGGCGAGGCTATTTGTGAGTTGGCCCCACTTACTCCCTCAGAGGTGAACAGTTTGTTGAAGAAGATTGACGCTCGTTCTTATACCACTAGCAGCCTTGAGGGTGGTTTTCCCGCAGGTACCAGGTTCAGATCCTTCTTATGGCATGCGACCACACCGATTCGACCGATGACTCTTCTTGCCGGTTATCTCGCTATTTGGTTGAAGAAGTGTGTGGTTCCATATCAGTCTGGTGACGCCTTGCCTTTAGAAGTGCTCTACCCAGCCGTTCAGCATGCTTATAAGAAAGAGCTTTCACTTCTTCCGGTGATGGTAGTTGACATTCACCGAGGACTTCGACAGCTTTCGGGTGCCTTTACACGGAAGGAAAGTGACTTGCCGGGTCAGATTCCCACCATTAAGACGGAGCTCCCGTATACTTATTTGATGGCTTGGTTCGTCCTTCACCATTCGGATATGATGTCAGTACCGAGCGCCACGGACCACTCTGTTCCCCTGTTACAGTTGCTTGAGAATGGCAGGTGGGAGGGACGCGGGTTTTCTGATGTCAGACGGCAGTTGCAGGTCCACAAGTGTTGGGCATTTTTCACTTGTTTTCCGTAGTTCTCCGGCCGATACGGCGAGTGCTTGATAGATGAGGAGAGGCCGAGAGAGTATCGGACTCATTTAGACATTGGATGCTTCAACTGGCTAGTGAATATTAGGCCCGGCTATCTGACTTTCCGGGTGAGGGATCAGTGCTTCATAGAACCATATCTACCATGCCGATTCGCTCGCCAGTTTGGCTATGACCAGCTTTACATTGGGAATCCTCGTCAGCAGCTTCGTACCCATAGTGGTTTGATAGACGGTCTCCGCGCTTGGTTGTGGACCGTGACTGGCTGTACTGGTGTTAGATTTAGTCTCCCGAGTGCTGATCGGCAGTTGAACCTTACTTTCTTGAGCTGCAAATGGTTGTTAGCAGCCAACAAGACTATCCCTGTGAAGCCGATCGCAAAGTTAGAGGCTGAGGCAGCTTCCCAGGTTGATTCCCGCAGGATTCGGGAAAACGCCTGGGCACAGAGGGTACGGAACAAGACTCGTCGGATTGATGAAGAGGGACAGAGGACCTTTCATTCCACAGACGAGGCTTCAGGCGGAGATCCTGAAGATTATGATGACTTTTCCGAGCGAGGTTTGCGATTCATCTTTTTCTTTTATCTTCCAGAAGTATTGAAACTGACTATGGCTTGATGTTTCAGGGACCACAGTTGATCATGATGAAGAGTTCCGTCCTCCTCCCCAGGCGAGACCTTCGATCCCTACTGATAGGCGAAAGAGATTAGCCCGTAAGCCGCGTGCAGCTTCCCGAGCTTCTGATATGGACCTGGCTGGCGATGATCCTGCCAGTGACGGAGGTAATATCCATCCTGTGAACCATTCTCTTGGTTATTCGGAACATTGACTCATGCTCTTCTATCTCTATATAGGAGTGCGTGGAGAGAATGAGATGAGTCCCGATCCCATTCCCGTATCTACCGATGAGTCTGACCCACTACCTCATGTAGAGAGGCCTACAGGAGTTGCTGACATTAGAGAGGAGATCAATGTAGGACCCGATTCCGTGAATCCAGGTACATCTAACACTGACACTGTATTTCTTTAGATAATACACGAATGAATTTGTGTATCCTCTAACTATCCTCTACTTCTTGCTCCTTCAGATAATTTGCAGGAGGCGAATCCTGGAAATGAAGAGGCTGATGCACCCGTGAGAGGTAACTCATTTCCATTAGTTGTAGTCTCTTCATTCTTCTTTGGCACTTATATTCTTTTATGTCAGATTTCTCCATTGATGATTTTGACGAGGGAAGCTTGTTTGCGGACACTCCTATGATGCACTACATATATAGCTCTCCTCAGATCGATGACCAGTTACCTGGGGATATGTTTTCTGAGCCCGCCTTCGCTGAAAATCCCGAGGATGGTTCCTTTGAAGGTATGTGCCTCTTTCTGAGTTGATTATAGGACTAGCCAATCTTGACTAATGCAACTATAATGTAACGCCTCTGTGAATTCTGTTTTGAATCTGGCTGGAGCTTTTGTTGAGAAAGACCCTGTTGAGCCGGCTGTGAGACCAACTACACCAGTTGATGCACCTACAGCCGTTACACCTCCACTACCCCCAGCGGCTCAAGGGGAAGAAGGTATAAGTCAACTCATTGAAGAGTGCTATTCCTTTTTCTTATTAAGACTTTTGACGGACTTCTCCCTTTTTTGTGTAGGGCGTTCTTCTCGTCTTCATGTCTTAGTGAAGGAGTTGTTATCTGACGACGATCCTGACAAGGTCGTCATCTGCATAGAAGTTCGCTCCTTCTTCTCCTTTGTGAATGCTATGATCGGCAAGCTCTTCCACGGCGGACTTTCACTTCACCAGTTTAAATCTCTCCTTAATTTTAGAATCAACTTGATAAAGGAAGCAGGATATCCAGATTTGGCGGAGGCTATAGTTGACGATCTCGGCTGCCTAGAGCATGAGCTTCAGATGTTTCGTGAGCTTCGAGATACCGACGCCTCTTCATTTATCGCTGCTGATCTGGAGACCCGTTTACGGTCACTGCGCGAGACTCAGATTCTTGCTGAGTTTGAGATTCAGACGCAGCGAGATCGAGTAGCTCGAGTTGAGACCGGCCTTGCTACCAGATTATCTTCACTTGCCAAGCTCGATTCTTCTCTTATCTCTTGTGAAACCAAGATAGACCAGCTTGAAAGAGAACTCCGCGAAGAAAAGGAAACTTTGAGCATTCTTCAGATGACGAGAGCACAGGACCAGCAGACCTGCACTGCTTTATCTGACGAGCTGACATCCTTAAAGCAGGAGCTGGTCGAGACAGAGGAGACTGCTGCGAAGACCTCTGCCGCTACCGAGGAGTCCATTAGAGCTGAGCTTAGTCAAGCTTATGATGATAAGCTGTCTAAGCTCAGCCAGCAGATTTTTAGCCACGGGCTTGATGTATGATTTTGTTTGCTGTGTACTTTAACTTTTGACTCTCTCAGTGATACTGGTTTTCATCTTTATTTTTATTATGATTCGTCATTCCGTTTGAAATGTTAACCATAATACTCATAGGATTTTTGGCAAACCCTCAGCCATCAACGGGTTTGATGAGCCTTTACCGACTACCGTTTGAGTCGGGCTAGCATGCGAATTGTTTAAATCCGCTCGCATGTAACGTTGCGCTCAGAGATTGAATTCTCCGAGACTTCGTGCTATGATGTCGAATACATAGACTTCGCCATTGTTACGGGAATAGGCTACCCGGCGACACGTGTTAGGTGTTGACTTTAGGATTTTTGGCTAACCCCCAGCCTTCAACGGATTTGATTAGCCTTTACCGACTACCGTTTGAGTCGGGCTAGCATGCAGATTGTTTAAATCCGTTCCGCACATGACGTTAAGCTAAAAAAGTTAACTCTTTTAGTGCTACGACATTGAATACGTAGACTTCGTCTTTCTCCTGTGAAAAGACTAAACAGCAACGTGTATGAGACGTTGACTTAGGATTTTTGGCAAATCCTCAGCCTTCAACGGATTTGATGTGCTCTTACCGACTACCGTTTGAGTCGGGCTTACATGCGGATTGTTTTAATCCGTTCCGCATGTGACGTTGCGCTAAAGGAATGAACTCCCTTAGACTTTGTGCTACAACTTTGAATATGTAGACTTTGCCATTGTTATGGGAATAGGCTACCCAGCAACGTGTTTTAGACGTTGGCTTATCCCTACTTAGGCTTTGGGATAAAGGTCCCCAGAGTCAGGCTCTGGTATCCTTTTCTACGGATAAAGATCAAACCGGCGACGCGTGTTAGGCGTCGACATATCCTTTCTTAGGATTCAGGATAAAATTCCCCATGCGTGTGAGGCATGGATTTCGGTGTTATTAATAACAACCTGCCACAATGTTGAATATGCGGACGAGTGTTCTTTTTAACGGTTAAGAACTAACCGGCGGCGCGTGTTAGGCGCGGACTTATCCTTGCTTAGGTTTCAGGATAAAATACCCCAGAATCGAACTCTGGTGTCTTTTTCTACGGAGAAAGACTAAACTGGCAGCGCGTGTTAGGCGCAGACTTATCCCTGCTTAGGTTTCGGGATAAAATACCTAGGATGAATCCTAAATTGATAAATTTTGGAAAAAGAGTTGGTGTGGGAAGGAAGAATTTTATATTCTATTCCCTGAACAAGGAAGGAAGAATTTTATATTCTATTCCTTGTTTCTGGAAAGGAAGAATTTTATACTCTATTTCCAGTGCAAGAAGGAAACTAGAAGTGGGATCTCCACTCCAAGAATCCGGAAGATCTAGATAAACTTACCTTTTATAGGATTGGTTATCTGATCGAAATATGAGTTCTTCGTTTATCGAAGTGAAATTTCTACTTCGGTTATAACCATGAGAAGGTTTAACCAAAGAGAAAGGAAAGGGAGTTCTTTCGTTTATCGAAAGGGGACTCCAAATCAAGAGTGGACCTTTTTGGTGGACTCACTGTCAATTGAAATTGATCAGTGAGGGATTTTGGTGATGAAAATTAAATTGGGTTATCCTCTAGAATATCAGGTGTAATATACTTCGAGGAACTTCCCGATAAATGAGTTGTCCTGAACGTACTAGGGATAGTACTTTTTCAAAAACTTCCCATTTATTGGCATTAATTACCTGTCACCCTCTAAAGAAATTAGGCGGTAAGCACCGTTTGAATAGACTGTGTCTATCACAAACGGCCCTTCCCACTTGGGTTCGAATTTACCTTTCTTCTTGGAAGTGAGGATTATTGGTCGACGAGCAGCGAGGACCAGATCTCCTTCCTTGAAGCTTCTTTGGCGAACCCTTTTGTCAAAAGCCCTGGATATCCTAGCTTGATAGAACTCGATATGTTGTTGAGCCTCCAAGCGCTTTTCGTCCAGCCTTTCGAGTTCCTCAAGACGCTTTTGATGTTGCTCTTCGGTCGTCATCTCCGTGGCGAGAGCGATCCGAAGGGAAGGAATTTGAATCTCCAAAGGTAGCACAGCTTCACATCCGTATACCAACGAATATGGGGTAGCTCTCGTGGGTGTGCGTATGGTAGTGCGATAAGCCCAGAGTGCTTCGCCGAGTTTATCATCCCAATCTCGCTTATTGGTCTTCACGAGCTTTGACAGAATCTTGATGATCGTCTTGTTGAAAGCTTCAGCTAATCCGTTCGCAGCGGGGTAATAAGATGTCGACGAAACATCCTGAATTTTGAATTTGTCACAAAACCTGATGAAGGCGTTGCTTATGAATTGCGGACCGTTGTCATGAATGATCCGCCTCGGCACGCCGTGTCGGTATATGACGTGATGCTTGATGAAGTTGATGACATTGTTCGTCTTCACTTCTTTAAGCGGAATGGCTTCAGCCCACTTTAAAAAGTAGTCGGTGATAGCGAGAATAAATCGATCACCTTTGACTGAAGGTGGGAAGATGGGACCGACGATATCCATACCCCATGTCTCGAATGGCTAAGACATGGTTGATGTGTGTAATCGCTCCGGTGGTAGGTGCATATAATTCGCATGCACTTGGCAAGCGTGACATTCTCGGGCGTACTCAATCGCGTCGCGAACCATTGTTGGCCAGAAATATCCCATTCTTCTGATTCGATCATACAGCTTGGGACCAGGCTGATGCGCACCGCATTCTCCTTCATGTGCTTCCTTAAGAACTTCTTTTGCTTCTTCGTTCGAAAGGCATCGGAGAAGTAAGTCGTCATATCCCCGGCGATATAACGTACGGGTCTCGGTATTGTAAAAGAACCGTGGTGCTCTTCGGCGAATAGATTCTTTTTTCTTTACATCCTCCGGCAAAATACCGTATTGGACGTAATCGATGATGGGAAAACGCCAATCTCGGGACTCGGACCCGATTTGGGTTGAGTTCACCTCTTTGGCGTTTACGTTTCTATCTTCCTCCTCTTCGATATCCATATCGTATATGGGTACGCAGAGTTGGTGTGATCTTACTGTGACTAGCAGTTCAGTTTCGGGCGGTTGCGCGAGTGATACTGCTAGTGCTGCCAGTGCATCTGCATAAGCGTTCTGAAGACGCGGGATGTATTCAATGTAAAATTCTTCAAAAGAATCTGCCATTCTGACGGCCTCTTGGTGGTATGGAATCAGATCTGGGTTCCTGACTTCATACTCCCCACGAACTTGGTTGATAATTAGTTGAGAATCCCCAAAGGCTTAGAGATATTCGACCCCCAGCTCCTTGGCGAAACTGAGTCCTATGAGGAGTGTGTTATACTCAGCTACGTTGTTAGAGCATGGACTCGTCAGCGAATAAGCGCGAGGCATCACGTGCTTCCCTGGGGAAACTAAGACAACTCCGACTCCGGAGGAGACTCTAGAACATCCCGGAGTTACTGCCTTATTGACTGCTCTCGAGGCACCATCAAAGTATAACTGCCATACTTGTTGGTGTGACGTGGTATTAACCTCGTGGGTTTCATCTGGCAAGTCATCGTATACTTCAACCGTATCTGTTGTCGGACTTGCCGCCAAAAGAT
The DNA here is from genome assembly GCA_022839385.1 of Asparagus kiusianus. NCBI lineage: Eukaryota > Viridiplantae > Streptophyta > Magnoliopsida > Asparagales > Asparagaceae > Asparagus > Asparagus kiusianus. The sequence continues at coordinate 18,310 of BQKN01061959.1, forward strand.
CACAAATCGCTTGTCCTTTGACTGACTTCTGCTGTTTGAAGTGCAAATCACACTGGGACAAGAGGAGGGCCCACTTTGCCAACCGCCAATTCATCGACCCTGGTTGAGTCATGAATACCCGTACCGGATTAACATTAGCGATGACGTAAATTGTCTGGCCAACTAAGTAATGTCGCATCTTCTGTACCGCAAACACCAATGCGAGACATTCTTTCTCGATCATCGGGTATCGAGACTCGGTGCCTATCAAGGTCCTACTTAGGTAATAGACTGCCTGTTCGTGACCATTATCATCGTCTTGTGCTAATAAAGCACTTATCGAATGGTTCATCGCCTTGATGTAAATCAAGAACGGTTTATCTGATTTTGGTGCAACAAGAACAGGGGGATTCATCAGATATGCCTTGATATCTTCGAATGCTTTTTGGCAGGTGTCGTCCCAAATAAATGACACGCCCTTCTTGTTTAGCTTAGAAAATGGTTGGCACTTCCCGGAAAGATTCGAGATGAACCGCCTGATGTAAGCTAAACGCCCTTGCAATCCTCTGAGTTCTCTTAGATTCCTCGGGGGTTACAATTTATTTATCGCTTTTACCTTGTCTGGGTCAATGTGTATACCCTTAGTGGTGACGACGAATCCAAGGAATTTTCCGCTGGACATTCCGAGGAAGGATTTTGTGGGATTCATCTTTAATTGATGACTCCGCATGAGATCAAACATCGTTCTCAAGTCTTTGACGTGATCTTCTTTGTTGCGGCTTTTTACCACCAAATCATCAACGTAGCATTCAACAGTTTTCCTGAGGTGCTTCTGGAAAATCTTAGTCATCGCTCGTTGGTATGTGGCACCCGCATTCTTCAGACCGAAAAGCATCACCGTATAGCAGAAGATACCGAGGGGCGTTCTGAATGCTGTATGTTTCTCGTCGTCTGGGTGCATCTTGATTTGATTATACCCCGAAAAGCCGTCCATGAAAGACATTCTTTCGAATCCACATGTATTATCGATAATGACATCCGTGATTGGGAGAGGGAAATCGTCTTTCGGACACGCTTCATTCAGGTTCCTGAAGTCGATGCAAATCCTGATTTTACCATTCTTCTTCATGACAGGAACGATGTTGGCTAACCAGTCTGGATGTTGTTCCTCTCGGATGAATCCTGAGTCGATCAACTTCTTAACCTCAGCCTCGATGGCTTCCATGATCTGCGGACGAAACCGTCTTTGCTGTTGCTTGACAGGTTTGTCATCCGGCTTGATGTCGAGGCGGTGCGTTGCCACATTGGGGTCAAGTCCTGGCATGTCTTCATAGTTCCAGGCGAAGACATCAATGTACTCTCTGATCAAGGTAATTAATTCCTCCTTTTCATCTGGGGGAAGGCTACCGCTGATGAATATGGGCTTTGGATTGGCCTCATCGCCCATATTAATTTGGACTACTTCGTCTTCGGTGGGTGGCTCTCTTTGCTCGAACCTATCACCATACTGCATGTTTAAGTGATGAACCCATGGGTCCTCCCACATTGGCATTTGATCATCGTCCTCCATCGTAGATGGATCCGCTGTGGTCATGTTTGACATCAAGGTCTTGAACATTTCTCCCAAACTTGTGTCGGAATCCTCAGCTGACGAATCTGGCAAATACACATCCTTAGCTTTGTTAGCAATGTGATCAATGATTTGCCAGCCACATTCGTCTTCCGATGAGACATAGCCTAGGCCTCTCTTGTGATGGTAATAATTATCTGCTTTCCCCTTTGGTACATACGCCGCTTTGACTGGGACACGAGAACCTCGATCGAAGTATAAACCCTCTCCGAGTGTGAAGTCGTACCCTTGTTTTTCCATGAGCACACGCGCTTCCGGACTATACTTAGATAAGTGCAGACCAGATTTGTCGTCATCTTCATCTTTTCTTAGGAAATGATCTGGCACCGGAAGATTTTCTCCTTTACCGTATATCACTGCCTTTTGTCCTTCTGTTTTGGCAGGAATAATCCGAGTTGTTCCGAAAAAATGCTGGGGACGCTTCTTCGTTACATAAGAAGATCGGAGCGGCATACATAACTCGGGATTATCGTATAATCCCTTTATCGCATCATCAAGAGACAAGGAATACTCTAAATCACGATTTATTTCAATATCAGCAAGTTGCCAGTTACAACCGCCATCTGATGACTGTTCGTCGTCGAGATTGATTACAAAGGGTACAATGTCATTCAAAACAAAACCACCATTGTAATCGAATCCGGCCTCGGAATCAGCTTCTTCTCCGCTGTCCGTGCCTTGGATCAATGGTTCCGTATCAGATTCGTTACCATAAAGGAGAGAATCTGTGAAGTAGTTCTCATACCCTTTGAATGGTTGCTTATCCGCGACCACCGTCCTAACTCTTCCATCAGTGTCGACATATTTCAAGCACTGATGTAGAGTAGAGGGAACTATAACATTACTATGGATCCAAGGCCGACCCAATAGTAAGTTATAGGATGTCTCAGCATCAATCACGTAGCACGTGACCTCCGTTTTCAGATCGCCCATCTGGCACTTTATCCGGATTTTCCCCAAAGGTCTTGACCCGCTGGTGTTGAATCCGTAAATGACTGTGCCCATAGATGCCAACTTGCTGACTGGAATGCCAAGGCTGTGCATTAGGCGAAGTGGCATAATACTCACAGCGGAACCCGGATCCACTTGGATTCGGTTGACCTCGCTGGAGCCAATGTACCCGACGAAGTACAAGGGCCGGTCATGATTTGAATTCTTCGTCTGCATGTCCTCTTTGGTGAAGGTGATACATGGAAGATTCTTGGCCGCCACATTACACTGTTGGGCTAACATTTCCAGTTTTTCGGGAGCTGGTTTGATCCTGGTGAGGAATGCCTCCGAATCGGCCAAGGCTTCTTGCAAGGCTTCTCTAGTTTCCTTGGATAATCGGAGCAACTCGTACAGCGTTATCCGCGCTGGAATATTAGCTAGCTGAGCCATGATGTCGAAGGCACGCGGATTTTTTGAACTCTCCGATTTGTCCTTTCCAATCGGACGACTGAAACGAGACTGCTTCGGATTCTGAACCTCCTCGGGCCCCTTTTCTTTCTGTTTGTCAACCGGCTGTCGTCGAGCATCTTCAACCGGTTTGGGAACTGTAATCACCCCCAGCTCTGTAAGAGTCTTGGCTGGTCCTCGTTTTGTCACCCCCTGCTCAGAAAATTGATCGCCAGGGGATGGATATTTGAAGTGGTATTCATTTCCACTCCGGGTCGCAAAGACCTCCTGTTCCTCGTCGGAAAGTGGGAAAGCGGGGATTCTTTCGTCATCTTCTCCTGGGATGGCAGAAACTCCGTAACAAGACTTGCCTTTCCCTTTGGACTTCTTCTTGGATGACGATCCGGCCCATTAAACGGCGTGAAGTTAATTAGACTGAACTTCGCCGGATATGGGATTGATTCCCACTCTCTTGGGTATGGACAAGGAATGCCCGTCTTTTTCGTCTCTTGAGCAGAGATCAATGTGTTGATCTTGCTCTCGAGATTTTTAATTTTTAGGCTTTCACCTGTGTCTTCGCTAGCATTCTCGTTACCACCCCCTGGGTTAATGGGAGGGTTGTTAGCATTGCGAACCTCATTTGTGTCCTCATCTTCCAGGTTGTTCTGGTTGGGACGACTTGGTTCGCCTTGTTGGTTCCTCAATGCTTGAAGCTGTTGGTCATGCATCTCTCTCATGTTCTGCATAGCCATTTGCATTTCGAACCTAAAGGTTTCCTGTTGTTTGGCCATAGCATCTTCAAGCATCTTGGCCACTTGCTCCGCGCTTATCATAAACGACTCGCGGGCTTGTCCTTCACTGGACACGGTGTTATCAGACGCCACTGCTGAGCCAGCATCTGATTCTTCATCTCCCGAAGGTACTCTTGTTCGGACTCTACCATACGTCGCGCGAATGATAGCCCCGGATTGTAGACGAGTTACACGTCGGGGTATTTCTGGAACCGCCTCGGGGTTATCCTGAGCCGATGTTCCTGTGCTGGTCATATTTGCGGTGACCCTTGAATGCTCACCATCTTCGACCATCTTCCTTCTTCGTTGGAAACGCCTATGCCTTGGTTTTGGCGTTCCATTGCTGAGTCTTTCGAACACAGAGACTCTTTCGGGGACTGTCTTAACACAGTTGCATTCCGACAGTACCGCCCGAATGAGCTTTGAGCAAGGACATTGTGTTTCGAGCCTTCGAGGGCTCCTCTTTCTGGATTTATTCGTACCCCTGGCACGATAGTACAGCTCGTCCGTTTGAAGATCGGAGCAACCTATCGTGTGTTGGCACGATCTCTCAGGTATAACGTTGTCGTTATCAGATGACAACGTTTCCTTCTGAGGATGAATTGTCTTCTTCGGACCATCCAGAGTCACACGCCTTGAAACTCGCCTTTGTGGGCGTGAATCTTCAGCGGGCTCTTGCACTTCGATGCGCAAAGTTGTGCGCTTGGGTGCCACAATTTTCTCCAAGTGTTAAGGGTTGCAGCGACCCCCAGCATGTTGCATTGGTTGGGACTTCTTCATTGGCCCCAAGCGTTCCTGTACTGGAGCTTTACCTCGTTCCTTCGGAAGTGGGCCGAGGCGCTCCAAAACTGATTTTCTCTTCTGGGATGGTCCTGCGGGATCTCCCTGAGCAGTTGCAGAAATTACCGACTGTTTGGATTGATTTGCCGGGTGTTGAATCTTCGGAGGCTGCGGTTGTCGCTCCTTGGTCTGAACCGTTGCTTCAGACTTTGGCCTCCAAACCTTGCGAGTTGGTGGCGGCTTTTTGACCACCTCCTTCTGCAGCTTCCGATGGGCTTCCTCAGCTTTGGCCCGTGCTTGCGCGGATAGCGCGCGGCGCTTGCGGATGCGCTCCTCCAGTGTCGAGCGGTTCCGTTTGACACGGACCCACTCCATTGTCGATGGTTTGGAGGAACCACCCTTCACTTGCTGTTGAGGCTGTTTGCCTCGTTTGTTCTTCAGATCCGCATGATAGCGGACCCCGTCAACGGACTCCATGGCCTTGGCGAATTGCTTCGCGAGGCGTTGACGCTGCCTCTGGCGGGCTCTCTTGGAGAGAGTCACCACGCCTTCAATGGCGGATTTAACCTTCTTTGAGGTCGGTAGGGCCTCACTCAACGCAGCTTCGGCGTCGATTGGGGTGAGGTCGTCGTTGGTGGCTTCAACTTCATCACACCAACGGACTTTTCTCCTGGAGGAGAACTTCTGAAACTTCTTGGACTTGGGGGAGGAGGTAGATCCGGACGAGGACACGTACTCCTCGTACTTCTGCTGGTCGAATTCATACTCGACCTCCTCCACGACCGGGATCGAGATCCGCGGCTGCGACACTCCGATCTCGGCAGCGAGATCGGTGGCTCCCACTGTGGTCGCCAGATTGTTCGCGGGAAAAATCAACTTCTTCTTCATTGACGAACTCATTGCACTCAATGTTAACAACTTTTTGTGTTTTACAAAGATCCGGTCTTTTTATAAGAGCCGGTTACAATGAAATTCAAAACAAATAAAGAAAAATTATAACTTTCCTTATTTAACGAACAGATCGCGAGCTCCTGTTATACGGTCACTCGCTTTGTGGGTTGTTTGCCTGTGCCGGGGTTGATTACCGTGGACCACCGTGCAATCTCGATCCAAACAGATCTACACGGTATAACGGGTATTATCCCACCAAGGAGATAATAGCCGGGAGGGATCGTTTCACCAAGGAAACGACCGCTCGAATCTCGGGATCTAAGAACCAAGCTTAGATCCGGAGTAGAACAACGTAGATCTGAGGATTAGCCTCTTCGAACTCCTGCCTTGTTTGTTGCGGGTGCTCGCCAAGAACTGAATCCAAGGGTCCAAGTCTCCAAGCCTTCACAAATCCGAGTTGAGGTGACAATCCGACAGAGTTTCGGCTCTTCAGAAGTTCAGAAAAAAGTCCTCTCAAATGAACAACCACCCCCCTATTTATAGCCTCTCTGAACTGTGCATTTGTGCACAAGAGAGAAGGAGGGGGAGTCGGGCCACCTCAGGGTGGCTCGGCTCATGCCGAGCCACCCTGGGGTGGCTCGGTTTGGGCCGAGTCCCCCGGGTGTGTTCTGTTTCGTCGTTTTCCCGTCCTTCGGTTATGTCCGTGATTCGGTTGTTCGTTTGATTTGTTCGGGTTCTTGATTTGATAGCCCGAGTCTTCATTTGGCAGTAAATCTGCCTTGGTGTTTGAGTTCAAGTCCGTTTTGTTGTTGGACGACTCGTTAACTTTCTGAACCGTTGGATTAGTTCCACACGCGAACGTGTTCCGTTGCTTATGTGCCTCATCGCCTCGTCGCTCGAACGTCCGTTGATTTGTCGAATCATCGTGCCGAGCCATGCTAAGGGACCTATAGGCAATTTTATACGCCTACAACAGCAAAGACTGTCTTGGGTTCCGAGACAGCAAACACTGTCTCGGGTTCTGAGACAGTAAACACTGTCTCGGAAATCCTTAACTGCCTGTCAGTTCCTTGTAACTGCCTTTCCACGTTTTAAAACTCCGTTATTTTGGCAGTTATCAACGTGATTCTCGCCCACGACGTTTCCCACGTCCTTGAACAGTTAGTGGCCACGTGTTGGCCGTTATGCAAAGTAGTTTTGACCCTCTGAGAGCTGTCTCGCGTGCAAGATAGTAAATGCTGTCTCGCACGGCGAGACAGTAAAGACTGTCTCGCGTGGGCGAGACAGTAAAAGTCTGTCTCGCACGGCGAGACAGAAAAGACTGTCTCGCACGGTGAGACAGTAAAGACTGTCTCGCGTGCGAGACAGTAAAGACTGTCTTGCGTGTGAGACAGTAAAGACTGTCTCGCGTGCCATACTTGTGTTCTTCTTTTTTTGACTTTTTGGATGACTTCCTTTTGAGCTGTGTTTGGATATCTTTTAGCATTTTTTGACGCCTACAATCCCCCTCCTAGTTTTTAAATTATTTTTAAAGAGATTTAAACATGTTTTGTAGAGCCTAAACGACTAGATTATGAATAAAAAACAACTCTTTTGTATTATATGTATAAAGATTAGGTCTTTTCATGCTAAAAAGGTTGAGAACGAATTTTACAGATATAATTAAGATCTGAATATGATTTTAAAACGTGATTAATCTAAAGAAAGAAGTTTGATTCATTGTTTTGAGCTTTTATTCATGTTTTAGGGTTTTGAACATAAATCTAATGCATAAAATCATGGTTATATATGTTGATTTTGATTCCAGTTATTTATATCTGATGTAACATGTTAGTATGCAAGATTCATGAAGTTTTTACCATGTATGAATCACAAAAAAACGACGTGAACACGACACATGACAATCTAGAGAAAACTAAAAATCTGGCTCACGGTCGACCGCCACAGTCGACTGCGTGCAGGACAGAGACTTGGGTAGCTTCTGGAGCCCGTCGCGGTCGATCACCAGTCTGATGTTGGCCTGTGCATTATTTTGGTTTGATTTCGGTTTGTCGAGCGCTTCTCTCGACCGTATGATGATTAACTACATTATTAAGACTTGTTAAACACCTGGGATGATAGTGAACTTTGTTAGGTCTCATGTTATGAGCCTACATCTTCTAATCTTATTTTGATGATTACAAACAATTCCTAATATTGTTTGTCTAGTGTTTATGTTTTTTATTAGGTATTCTAGACAAACAATGCGTTGGAGGATGGATGGAATTGCGCATTCACGACGATATCATATGGAGGTTGGCGGAAATGTGGTTGAAGCATTGCTATTCAAGTTAAAGATCCAAGATCTCTATTCATCCGCATAGTTTACCAAGTCAAGCTTATTGAAGATCAAGATTGCTTGGGTAATTTAGTTTTAGGTTTTATATTATGTGTGTTAGTACTTTAAGCTCAATTATATACACACATACACATTTCGTTTTGGTTTTTGTATATATATATAGTTATATATATACATATATGTTTTTGGTTTAATAGTTTTCAAGTTTATATATGAAACAAATGAATAGAATTGGAAAATACTATCTTGTTTCATGTTCATATGCCTATATATGATTTCATCCTTAACAAGATTATTTTTAATGAAATCATATTTAGTGTTTTGAATATATTGCATAGAATATGCAATTTTATAAAAATATTGTATTTCTAGGTTATAGACTTCATAACAACATTTTATATCTTTTATCAAGTCTATACAAACATTTCACAAAGTTTCAAAAGTTGGTTCATGTCAAAACATCAAAATTCAAGTATCTCATATTTTCATGTTTTGGACTATTTTGTAAAATGATGATATTTTTCATTTGGGAGGTCCTTTCTGATAACCAGTCATTGTAGCATGTTTATTAGCATGTCTACAATCATTCCCCAAAGTTTTACATTTTTCTGAATTTATTTGATATTTTTAAACCCTGTTTTATGTTGACATGAACTGTTTAAAACAGGCTGTGTGCATGTCATGAGTCGACTCATGAACAGTGTTGAGTCGACTCATAAACTGTTGTGTAGTTTGCATTTTGCTTCTGATGAGTCGACTCATAAACATCATGAGTCGACCCATCAGGTTGAGTCGACCCATCAGGTTGAGTCGACTCATGCCTGTCATAAGTCGACTCATGAAGTGTTCTGGAATTTGGTTTTTGTTTCTGCTGAGTCGACCCATGACCTCATGAGTCGACCCATGCATGATGAGTCGACTCATGAATTTTATGAGTCGACCCATAAGCTGATTTTTACACTGTAACGGCTATTTATGAGTCGACTCATAAAAAGTACGAGTCGACTCATAACACTGTAACGGCTATATTTCCAGACTGTATTGTTTTTGGGTTTTTGGTCTTTTTGCCTTGTTTTCTCTTGGCTTTGGGGTTCCTATATATACCCCCACATATCCTCAGTTCTAATTGATGAAGAGAATGTTTTAAGAAAGTTTAACAAGGGTTTAAAGTTTGATTAAGTTTGTTTAAAGTGTGTTTATAAGCTTTTAAGCAATTGAGTGTTTGAGTTTGTGAATTCAATTCTACAAGAGCTTGAGGAGATCATCTATTGGAGTTTGAGCAATCAACTATTCTCCCTCCATCTCTTGTCATCCATTGAGAAGTTTTCTAAACTCTTTTCTAGCTTTATATTTATTTTGATCATCATCTTATTAAAGCTAGTTTTATATTGAGTTTAGATTTGATTAATCTCTTTGCACACACACAACCATTGAGCTTATTGTATTTACATTCATAGTATAATTTGGGTTGTGGGATTGTGTGACTTAGAGTGTGAGCCTACATTGTGTTCTCATCTATTGTAGAGAACGATTTATTTGTATTGAGCCTTCATTGTGAGATCACTTGTATTACACTAGTACACCAAGAGGAGTGTGTGGTGAGAGACGGGGTTGTCCCAAGAGTAGTAGCATCGGTAGCCTAGAGAGAGGTGATAATTCCGAGCACTTGAGGGAGACACGGGCTAGAGACCAACACTTGAGGTGGTAGTTAGTGTAGTTACATTGTGAGATTGTAGACGTTGATCGGTGAGCGTTGAAACCGATATTGTGTGGTGTAAGCGTTTTCGGGTGATCGTTGAAAACCCGGTGTGATAGTGGATTTCTCCCCGGGAGTGGGGAGCAGAGACGTAGGACGGAAGGTCCGAACTCCGTGATCATTTGTTTGTGTTTGAGTTGCATTGGCGTTCATTTATACTTGTGTTCATTGCTTATATCGCCTATTGCATCTTGTTTATTTCATCCACTATTTTGTTCACCCTTGTGTTATTTATATATCCTTGCACATATATTATTCATATCTCTTGTGCTAGGATATATTTATTAATAAGTTTTTAATTTGGCATAAATCGGATTAGATTAGCATAAACCCTATTCACCCCCCTCTAGGGTTCTTTCCTAGCGGCTTTAGGGCACTTTCAAACTTCAGATGTGGACACGCACACCGAGATATGTGCACTTATGTTTAGTTTGTGTTGAATTAACACACTTTTGTCACAAGTTAAATTTGATAAATACACATGACTAGTATTTGATCTTTCAGGTATCGAGAAATAGGGAGATGAAACCTATTTGCCGCAGAACGATTGAGTAAGAGTATTACAATAGTATCGTTATTACATGCATCCAGAATAGGGAGTTAATAAATCCTATTTCCGCAGAGCGATTGAGTAAGAGTATTACAAGAGTTTTGCTATAGCACAAGATGATGCACACATAGATATTTGATCAGTTGTAAATTTTATTTCCATGATAGATTACCCGTGAGTAGGGTATTTTCGTTGAGAGTTTGGCACACCCGTTATGGACGGCAATTATATTCGTTTGGTTTGGTTGACATCCTCTTATATTACAGCAGGCTACTCGGATGTAATTCAAGATGAGATATTTATTCTTTATGTTGGAGATTTGAGTATGTTTCCTTGACTATTTGTTTTTCATTCATAGAGAGCTATATGAATGATTTGATATATTTAAGTACTGACTCTATTTTCTTATATACTCTTACCCCTTCCCCTAGGGTGAGGTAGTGATGATCTCGCTAGCGTTTTGACGCTCGTTGTTTCCCCTCTTTCAGGTAGCGAGTCTGGCGCACGGAGAGTCGCAGGTTGATGGGACTTCTTAGTTGTCCATTTAGCTACTTATTATACTTTGTAGTTATTGCAGAACTCCACATGTAGTTGATTATTTTCAGACTCTAGATTGGTATTTTAGTTTAGAGTTGAGATCTTTTGTGAGACTTTGTTTATTTGACTCATTGTATTTGAGATCCAGTTTATGCTCGGAGATATTTCTATTCTATTTCAGTTAGGCTCATTATTGATATTTCTTATGCTTCTTTTGTGTAAATCCAGTGTTGGCTATTTCTATTTTTGCCTGTTTGTACATTCACCTATTTATTGTTTCCACTAGAGAGATAGTGATTGTGATGGTGAAACATGTCGTAGCATGGCGGTTGGTGCTTGGCAGGTTTGACAATCCAAGTTTCTTCTGGGACTACAGTCTTATGTGAACCGTGGGGCATCACAACGGGACTATTAGGGAGTTATATGATGTAAGATATGTTCCTTTCTTGAAGAAGAACTTGATCTCTATAGGAGCTTTGGTTGGAGAGGGTCTGAATGTTCGAATTGAGAACATGGTTCTCAAGATTATAGAAGACTCTCAGATTGTGATGAAGGGCGTCATGAGTAATAACCTGTATTACTTGACTGGAGGTATAGTGGCAGGTGGAGAAGTGACAACTTCTATTGATTCGACTAGACTGCGGCATTTAGGGCTTGGCCATTCTAGTATTGATTCCTTACATAGATTGAAAGAGGGTGTGAAAACCTGCAGTTTAAAATCCAGTGAACACTTTGATTTGAGCGAGAAGATCAAGGTGAAGTTTGGCACATCTATTCACCGCACGGAGGGCCTTTCAGATGGGGTTCACGTTGGGGGCCTTCCAAGGAGGCATCATTGGAAGGAAATAGATATGTGGTTTCCTTTGTTGGCGGTTGTTCTAGGCGTGTTTGGGTTGCAACCAAATCCCCATTGGAGAAAGTCCTAGTAGTCTCTAATAGATTGAAGAAGTGTATGATGGACAGAAAGGTGAATGTACTTCATTCTGATTTTGGTGGGAGGTACAAGATGGACCTGTTTCTGTATTGGAGCCGAGCTCATGGTATTTTAAAACACTTTGTTGGAAAGAAAATCTTGGGGGAACAATATAGGGTGGTAAATTTGGAGAATCGTGCATTGCTGGAGGAGGATCAGTATTTATTGTTAAGCAATGGTCTGCAGAAGAGTTTCTGGACTGAGGCTTTGACATATTTGGGTCATCCTATTAAAAAGTTGTCAATTGCTGTGATTAGAGGTAAAACTCCATTGGAAGATAGGTCTGGTTGTGTCACTTTGGATGAGTCTTTGATGAGGGACCCTATTGACTCTCAGCAGGTGAAGAGTTTTAGACAGACCTTAGATGTATCGCAACGGGTGGAGAGTGATGCTACTTCACATTAGGTGGAGATTACTCCACATACTCCAGATCATTCTGTATCGTTTGGGATTCCAGCTAAGGTGACACAGCTTGGGGATCAATTGGTTTTGGATGCAGATGATGAGTTGGTTTGGATTTGAGTGTAACTGGTGGATATGATTTAGATACGGCCATTGGTTCACCTCAGATGGAGGTGTCTGATATGTTTTAGTTTGGGGCCTTTGGGAGCTATTAATTGCAGATCCGTTAGTAATGTTGGTGAAGAATTACAAACTTTTCTATTTGATTGAGGGCCTTTGGAGGCTATTGGGTAAACTACGTGAGGCTTGATTCCTTGGGCAAGAGGATACGTAGGCAGTCATTTTATGATGCAGCCTATTTGGTGAGTTAATACTGATATTTGGAGAGTGTTCGCATTCTCGTTTGGTTCTCAATTTGTTGTGGATTGAGTCCGTTGTTATGAATTTGTTCCACTTCGTACTGGACGCAACAAGTGAAACATTTAGTTTGGTTGGTGTCAGCTCAGTTTTGGAAAAACTTCGTTGAGGTGGAGAATTGTGAACATGGGGTGTGGGGACCACGTGCACGTTCAAAATTCTTATTAGAACAGAATTCGTGAACGCATGTGAACGTGGGACAGCCAAGGCCCACCCGATTCACTTGTATAAATAACAACATGAATCCTTCTAAGGTTTTTGGTGCAAAAGTGGGGAGAACCGTAGGCGGCTAATTTTCTTTTTGGCAGCGCGTGCAAGGGCAGTGGGCAGGAGAAATCGGCTGTGCTTGGTGAAGAAAAGAGGCGGCTTTTGAGAGAGTTTTGTGTAGTCTCTTGTGCTGATTTTGAGAGAAGAATTGAGAGATTAGATTGAGGGTTTATTTATGAGACGTTGAGTGGTTGTAAACCTAATTGTATTTTTTTCTCTCTAATTGTAGATCTCCCCCCTCCTTACCCCATGGACGTAGGTAATTTGCCGAACCACGTAAAATTCGTGTGATTTATATTTGTGGTCATTGTAATAGTTTATAGGTTCCCTTGACAAGTCAGCCCTAGAACTGATGAGAGGAAGAGCTGATATCTCACTTTGTTGAGATATTCGCTTCAGATTCTTGTTTCCTTGGTGAGATAGGAATTTTTATTGATCTTTCTCTCTTATTGTGCACCAGATACTCTGCCGAAATTTTCGCTGCGTATAATATACAAGAACCAAAATTTCACAAAAATGAGCGTGAATTCAATTAAAAGATGAAGATTTAGATCCCCCTTCGGCGTGTTAGTTCTAACTGTATTATAATCCACAGACTGGGGAACTTGTTGAACTACATATTTGGTTTGATAAAAATCTTAACATATTTGTTCTCTCTAGAGATGCTGAAGATCATATTTCTTGGTTTCTTCAACATGGTTGGCATCAGAAGGCTTTAGCTACAGTTGAAGCAGGAAATGGACGGACTGAGCTTCTTGATGAGGTAGATAAATTACAGTGGATGTTTTTTTCTTCCAAATTATTTAAGAGAAGGGAATCGATGAGATCAAGGTGGCCAAATTCAAAGTGGAGCCTTGGAGGCTGAACTTAAGGCTGAACTCAAGGGTCGGGGAAAGGCTGAACTCGAAGGTCGGGCGGGGAGGAGGCGGTGGTGAACTCGAGGGCGAGGCGGAGAGCGGCAGCGACGGACTTCGGCGTAGTCGAGGGCGAGGTGGGGAGCGGCGGCGAGCTACGGTGACGAGGTTGGGAGGAGGAGAGGAGGGGAGGCGACGGCAAACCGAGGGGAGGTTTGGGGGCCTAGGCGGAGGCGGCGATGACGAAGAGGGCGAGGGTCAGGGCGACGAGCTTGAGAAAGCCCTTTGTTTTAGAGAGAGATAGGAGAGAGAGAGGAGATGAGAGAGAGAGAGGATATGAGTGCTGGGTTTGAGGGATTGAGGGGAGGGGATAAGGATATTTTGGGGATTTAAGCTTAGGTGCATATAATAATTGCTAAAAAGGGGCTGCAGCACAAAATGTTACACTTCAAGGGGCTGAACCACATGAGGGAAACTAGGAGGGGTTGCAACACATGAAGTTTCTGCATTTAGGGCCCGACACATTTTTCCCTTTATCTTATGTAATTCAATCGCTATCTTCATATTATATGACTTGTTTGTACTTCTGTACTTACTGATCGCATTTAGAATTTTGTGATCCTGAGTTAATTTTGATACAAGTTCTCTTTTGTGTAGGTTGTAAACTTAGTGTATAACGCCATCCCGCATAGTTAATTGTACGGTACCTCAAATTTTGTTCTACAGCCATTTGATAGGCATTCACAAAATTATTCTATGGATCTTTGCCAGTTTTTTCTGTTTTACCCTTTTTTGGTTGATCGCATTATTCCGTCGAAGATATCGTGACAAATAAATTGTTATAGCAGCAAGCTTGAACTTGACTATGATAGCCACACTTGTCTTTGTTTTTTGTTCTATTTTTCCTTCGTGGGGTACTTTTGGTTCTAATTACCACTAGGAGAACTACTAATCAAACTAATAAAAATGTTACTCAGCTGATTAGAGAAGTTACCGAATGAAACTAATCAATTGGGTCCATTATATACTAAGCAACTTGTGGGAGTTAAGATGAGGCCTACATTAACATGACCCCTACATTCTATATGCTGGTGGTTAAGACCCCTACATTCAGGGCCGGTTCTGAGATTTTAGGGGCCCTGTGCGAAAAGTAAACACATGGCATTCTCTATATACAAAATATCAATAAATTTCAATTTGAATCCCTAAAATGCTAGGGAACAAAATGTTACTGATCAGACATTAAAATGTTACCTGATTTTTGCATCTGGATAGTCTTTAACATACTTTTTATGTGTTATTTGCTCATTCTTCATCTCTTCGGTCACCTGAATAAAATGTTACTGATCAGAGATTCAAATAAATGCATGTAATCCCACCTAACATTTGCAAGATAGTACCATTCTCATCTAACAAGCAAAATCTAGCACGAAAAAGCACAAGAACCCACAACCAGCTTACACGAATAGCAAACTGCATTATTAACTAGCTAGAATAGAAATATAAAATATAAAAATTGTTTATTACAACTGGGTAACAATAAAACATTGAGCTCTAGCTAATTACTTTTAAGAGTGCCTTAAGGCGATAAATAAATTTCAACACAAAGTACATTCATCATATAAACATCTAATTTCTTTATTAAAAGGGTATAGCATGAGACAAACAATGAACACCTAAGTGAGACCTAAGTCGTTTCCAACATAACTCTCAGTACACCTGAAATAAGCTAAAATTCAAATATTATCATACATCATTTTTGTTCCTACCTTAAAAATGTCATGCCTTTGCCAAATCAAGCATATTTTACTTACTTCGCTAGCAAATTAAATCTCCACTCCATATCGATGAGGTAAATTTATTACAAAAGGAAACTCAAACCCCAAAATCCAATTGTCATGAACCTTGAAGAATCCTTTTTTTTCAAAAACATAACCAATTTCTATGGACAGAACCATGATTTACTCAATTGGGACATATGAGACCAAATTAATCCTCCAAAATGCAAACCCACGTGAAGAACACTCCAAACTAGAATAAGACCCAAATTTCCCCAAAAAGAGCAGCATTCTCATCTATAATGATAAATTATCAATAAAATTACAAAAAACCCACATCAGAAATTAACAAAATAATTAAGGGAAGTATCAGAAGTACTGACCTCCATGGATTAGGAAGAGAAAGCTCCTTGAAAGTTGTGAAGGCTTTCAGCGGCCACAGGGAAGCGAGGAGAGCTGATAAAGGAAGGAAAAGTGAAAACTTTGGCTGAATTTGTTGGAAGTAGCGAAGAAGGCGACGAATGAGAAAAGGTAGAAATAATGATAGAGAGCAACATGGGTGAAGCGTACAAGGGGAGACTCGGAGGAGTTCGGGCTGGTGGTGATGGCGGCTTGGCGAGTCTGGGCCGGCGATGGAAAAGGAGATGGAGGCGATGGGCGGAGGCGGATGAGAGGAGAGAGGATGAGCCGAGCGTGGGATTTGAGGGAATCAACGGGGGAAGCACGAGGAGAGCTAGACGCGAGATTTGAGGAGTGAAATGACCCGACTTATAAAAAAAATTTGGGGCCCCCAAAAATTGGGGGCCCTGTGCGGTCGCTCAGTTCGCACTGCCCCAGAGCCGGGCCTGCCTACATTCTATATGCTGGTGGTTAAGGCCACTTGAAACGATTGATTTTTATATTTCTGTAGAGTATTGTTACTTTACACCAGTATAGTCGAAGTTTCTGTTTCTTTTCTTTTGAGTAAGAAATTTTTCACATGAATGTGTCTGTTTTCTTATTCTACCGTTTCTAATATCAAAAAGAGGGTAGAGAATAGGAATTCTGATGTGAGCACATTTGTGCAAGGGAGGCACTAGAGGCACACCCTTGGGCATACTCTCAGCCATACCCCCTCACTTGCTACAGTGCAGGGGGCCCCACATGGGATTTTTTAAAAAAATCTCATATGAGGCCCCCTACACTGTAGCAGGTGAGGGGGTGTAAAAATCCCATGTGGGGCCCCTGCACTGTAGCAGGTGAGGGGGTGTGGCTGAGAGTGTGCCCAAGGGTATGCCTCTAGTGTTTTTCTTTGTGCAATTTTTCATGAGGCTTAAGAGTACAATTAAAGAAACTATGGATGTGCGTGCTCATGCGCACCTACTGTCAGCAGCCGAAAACTTTGAAAATAAAAAGGTGGATGGGCCCCACAAATTGAATATGCACCAAAAGTAAAGCGGCACAGAAGCGAAATTTGCACAGTAATAAAATATTATAAAATTAGAAATAATGTTTTCTCGGTCAAGTCCAAAACTCTTCAAGAAAAATCATCTCAAAAAACAACTCCACATATAGAAGAGTATGAGACAAAAAATAGAGAAAATTTCTTCTTATAAAGAGAGATTGTAACTCTAAAGTTTTTCTTCATAGTAGATTCTTCTATCATTACCTGTGTTTTTTACCCCAAATTTATTTACGGAGTTTTTCACGTAAATCTGTGTGTTCTTTTTATTACTCTCACTCTACTATTCGCTGAGACTCTGCTCTATTCGGCCCCGATTTGTCCCATCAAATGGTATCAGAACCTGATTTAGGGTATGTGTATCTACTTATCTGATAATATCATCAATTACTAATTTACCAAATCTTGATCCCAAAATTTTACTTGGTTTTACATGAATTATTCTTCATAGTTTTCTATCGAATTCAACCATCATGTATTCACTTTTCTTTTACATTCACGTCCTCTTTACCGACCAAAAACTATACCAACAAAATTTAGTCGAAAACGACTGCATAATTCAATCTACGAAGCATCAATCTGAAAACTGTAATAACAAAAGGAGGAAAGCTAAACCCTCTGAAAATTTGAACCTCGAAATCAGAACGAAACTCGATTTTTGACTCACTTGACGATCGAGAGCAATCTCTTCTCCGCTTTAATGATGTGATCAGTGGAGGTCGGGATCCACCAGAGCAACGAAGGCCAGCTCCATCTCGATGACGATAACGAAGATTTCGCCGCCGCAGTCGCCTCCGGCATCGCCGATCTGCTGCTAATTCCCTTCGCCATTCTCGTCGTCGCAAATCTGCTCATTCAATTTCAGAAAATTTGAGGCTGTATCCAAACCATCTGGATTCTCCGTTTTCATCAAAGGCTTCATCGTCTTCGTCGCCAATCGCCACCGTCAAAGTTCGTGAAAGGGATAGGTATCGAGGGTTTGAAGAGGGAGAGGGCGGCAAATGACAAAATTTTCGATTTGGATTGAGAAGAGAACTCAGATCCGAAACTTATTTGGGTGGGTCAAGACCCGCCCATCTAATACCCATTTAACCTCTATAGAAATAGTTATCCATCCATTTAGACCCATTTAGCTAAATGGGTTGGTTTGGATGGGTCTCATATTGGATGGATCTGGGTGAGTTATTAGGTTTGGACCCCAATTACCATCCCTAGCTGCCACTAAAGGTGGTTCATTCACATCAGAAAATAAGTTAGATTATCATTTACCCTTTAAAGGTGACAGTACTATTCACGAGTATGACACTGTTCATAAATATATACTATTCACAAGTACTATTCACAGATACAGTTACTGTTCATAAATACAGTTACTTAGTAAGAAGTTACTATTCATGATAGAAGCAATAGCGGTTCGAGATTAAGAAATTCAACGGGAGTAATTTCTCACTGTGAAAGTTGAAGATAAAGACTATCTTGAGTAAAGATAATTGTCTAATGGTTATCAGTGCAAGGCCAGATGACATCATAGATAATAAGAAGTAGAATGAGATGAACGAAAATGCTATTATAAATCTCCATCTGGCATTAGCACATGGGGTGCTATCAAGCATAGAGGAGAAGACAACAAAGGAGATCTGAGATACTCTAACAAAGCTATATGAGGCAGAATCCCTGCATAACAAAATCTTCCTAAAAAGGAGACTTTACACTCTGAGGATGCTGGAATCCACATCAACGACCGACCACATCAACACCCTAAACACACTGTTCTCCCAACTCACAACATTAGGGCATACAATCGGTGTAGATAAACGTGTAGAACTTCTACTTCAGAGTCTATCTGACTTATATGGTTAGCTCATCATCAACCTAACAAACAACGTCCTCACGGACAATCTAGTATTCGACAATGTTGTAGCCGCTGTTCTGGAGGAATAAAATCAGCGTAAGAACAAGGAAGACAAACATGCAAGTTCACAACAGGTAGAGGCCTTATCGGTGACGAGAGGAAGATAAACGGAACGTGGCTCCGGTAGGAGTCATACCCATGGATGTGTTGTTAGCACATCAGATGATGGTAAAATTTTATATAGTGGAGCAATCACTATTGATGAATGCAGAAAGAGGTTTGATGATGCCTGGCTTCTAGATTCAGGAGTCTCCTGGCACATGACCTCTCGGAGAGAATGGTTCCACGAATATAAACCTATCTCAGGATGATCGGTATTCATGGGCAATGATTATGCCTTGGAGATTTTTGGTATTGGTACAATTAAAATTAAAATGTTTGATGGTACAATACACACCATCCAAGATGTGTGACATGTGAAAGGCTTGAAGAAGAATCTATTGTCTTTAAGACAATTAGATAAACTCGGATGCACGAACCATATAGAAAATAGGATCATGAAGATGGTTAGAGGGGTGCTTGTTGTGATAAAAGGAGAAAATATAGCTGCAAATCTATACATGCTCAAGGGAGAAACCCTGCAGGAAGCCGATTCATGTGTGGTATCAACCAACCATGGAGAAGAACAAACCATGATGTGGCATAAAAAACTAGTCCACGTGTCAGAACGAGGCTTGAAAATTCTCTTCGGTCAGAAGCTGCTTTCTGGACTTAATTCGGTAGCTCTTCCATTATGGTGAGCATTGTATTACAAGTAAGCAGTATTGACTGAAGTTCAACATATCGAGTTCTAAAAGCAATGCTATTATGGAACTGGTTCATTCTGATGTATGGCAAGTACCAGTTACATCCATAGGAGGAGAAAAATATTTTGTGTCCTTTATTGATGATTACTCCAGGAGATGTTGGGTGTATCCTATCAAAAAGAAGGCGGATGTGTTCTCAATCTTTAAAGCCTACAAGCGTGAGTCGAGCTTGAATTTGCAAAAAAGATCAAGTGTTTGAGGTTAGATAATGGAGGAGAATACACAGATGACGAATTTCTTATATTTTGCAAGCAAGAAGACATCAAAAGACAATTCAGTACTGCTTATACTCCTCAACAAAATAGAGTGGTGAAGCGGATGAATAGAAAACTCTGTTGGAAAGAACAAGAGCAGTGTTGAAAACTGTAAATCTGGATAAAGTCTTTTGGCCGAAAGCAGTAAAAATTAAATGTTATGTGGTGAATCGATCTCCATCAACTGCAATATAATTAAAGATGCTGATGGAGATGTGTGGACTGCCAAGCCAGCTGATTATTCCAACCTCCATATATTTAAAAATCCAGTGTACGTAATGTACAATGCCCAAGAAATTATAAAACTGGATTTAAAATCTAGAAAATGCATATCCTTAGGGTATGCTGACGGAGTAAAGGTGTATCGCTTGTGGAATCCCGCTACTCTTAAGGTTATCATCAGCAAGGATGTTATCTTTGTAGAGAATCAAATACAAAGTGAAGAAAAAGCAAGTAGTTCAAGGAAGGACTCAGAGACTATAACTATTTAGGTAGAAAATGGTACAAATTTTCCTAAAGCAACACCAGAGCATGATGTACAAGAACCAGTCGAGTCCGAGGCTCTAGAAGTTCAAGGTTTAACTCGTTAGAGAAGACCACCGATTTGGCACTCGGAGTATATTACAGAGAGTAATGTTGTATACTATCTTTTAACGGAGGATGGAGAACCATCAACTTTTCATAAAGCTATAAATAGCATAGATACATCTTTGTCAATATAGGAAGAAATTGAAACTCTCCATAAAAATAAGACTTGGGTACTTGTATCATTGCCACAATGAAGAAAGACCATTAAAAATAAGTGGGTCTATAAGATCAAGCAAAATGGTGATGATCAAGTGGAGCGATATCGTGCTAGATTGGTGGTAAAAGCATATGTTCAGAAAGAAGGTATTGTCTTTAATGAAATATTTTCTCTTGTAGTTCGACTTACAACAGTTCGAATAGTCCTGACTATGAGCGTTATATTTGACTTACATCTAGAGCAGCTAGATGTGAAAACAACATTTCTTCATAGAGATTTTGAAAAAGAAATTTACATACTCCAACCAGAAGGCTTTGAAGAAAAAGAAAAAAAGAACTTAGTTTGCAAATTGAACAAATCTCTGTAGGCGCCGAGGTGTTGGTACAAGATATTTGATTTATTCATCATGAACCTTGAATATAATAGACTTAATTCAGACCCTTGTGCATATTTCAAGAGGTTTAGTAAAAATAACTTTGTTATCTTATTGTTGTATATTAACGACATGTTGGTTGTAAGCCCCAACAAAGATCGTATCAAAGAATTAAAGGCATAGTTGGCTAGAAAATTTGAAATGAAGGATTTAGGACCGCAAACAAGATTCTAGGGATGCAAATTTACTGAGATAGAATTAATGAGAAGATTTGGCTTTCTCATAAGAATTATCTGAAGAAAATCTTCCTATGCTTTAACATACGAGATTGTAAGTTAATTTCTACCCCACTTCTTGTTAATTTTAAGTTATCTTCCACTATGAGTCCTAGAAATGAAGAAGAGAGGATGGAGATGTCTAGAATACTGTATGCATCAGCAGTTAGAAGTTAAATGTTCGGTATGATTTGTACAAGACTAGACTGTAAAAACCCAAAAAATTTGAAGTTCTTATTGCAAATAATAATAGAGTTTTGTTATGGTTGGTGATCATTCTGGGATGAATGGATCTGATTATAATCGATTTGAGGTCGATTATATATACACACATATGTGTGTGTAAATGTGCAACAATATATAAAACCTGTCGAGTCTGCTTCAGTGTTCAAGTCTGTCGACTGACCCTAAAGATTGGTCGACCGATTAGCAGCTGATGATTTTTGTTTGGTTTTGGTTTGGGTATGTTTTGTACATATATATGTGTTTATACCCGAGTTTCTCCTCTTTTCTTCTTCATCCCTCACATTCTGAGCAGCAGCCACCCCCTCAAAACCCTAAAAAAATTTATCTTACTTTGGGAGAAGATACATGAAGCATGGTTCAAGAGGAGGGAGAGATCTACGGATTTTATGAAGAAAGATCGAGTTTTCTTCCATGTTTGACAAAACAAAATGTTTCCAAAGGCAAGTTCATCTTCTCCAAACTCATCCCCTTAGTTTTCCTTTTTGTTTTGATGGTTTAAACCCTAATTTTGATAAATAGATTCGTAAATCCGAATACTAAATGAAGAAAAGACATAATCTTGATGATTAGAACTATAGTTAATTGATAATTGATGAACTGATAGGATTAAAACCCTATTTAATCAACCAAAAACCTGTTTAGTGATGTTAAGGGAGTTTATATCCCAAAAAACCTTATTTTGTTGACGCATACCGGTTTGGCCAAACCCCCCACTTCGTTAAATATAAGATTTAAACATGTTTTCTACCCCCATGATGATTGTTTCATGGGTCCATTTTGAAAAAGTTGATTAACTTCATGAAAACTGACGAGTGTGTTCCTATACTTTGGTCGGTCGACTGACCTCATGAATTAGTCGACCGATTTGACCTTGAGAATTATATGATTTTCCTTGGAACGATCGACCGATAGATTATCAGTCGATCGATCGAAGCTTGATCTTGTGTATGTTTGTGCACATTCGTGTTCGGTCGACTGATGGGATATGAGTCGACTAATCTGGAGCTATTTGTAGGTAATGAACTTCCACACACATTTGGTTGTGAACACGAAGGACGTGACCACACATAGATACACGTGCATGCCGTGGTGGTGTACGTGTTGGGTTTAGGCACGCACGGACCCTCGGGAGTGCGTGACCATGTGGCGAACTATCGCAAAGTAGGGGTGACAACTATCAAGTTGCATAAGTCAACATCAAATGTCTGCATGGATGGCCGAGATAGGTTGTGAGCCACACGAGACTTGTGATGCACCACGGGATACTGCGAGTATCTATGTTCCACATCATACTTTTGCATAGATGTTCGAGTTAGGTTGTGAGCCGCATGATATTACGATGAGCCACAGGATACTGTGAGCACCGAAAGTCCACATCTCTTTTAATTGCATTGTGTTTCGGATTAGGCTGATATGCCTATACTCCGCTTGGTGTCCTAGTTAGGTAGTGAGCCGCATGATATTATGATGAGCCACAGGATATTGTCAGCACCTATACTACACACTATTATTGTTGAAGAGAATTACACATGATTGTGTATTTCTCCTGTGTCACCTAACCTGAAGGTAGTGTGTAATACTATGTTTTGACATGCACAACATATCCTAGACGAGGTATTGATGATGTATTTCCTTTCCTACTTGTTTTTCCTGAATTTTGGGAGTTGATATTTAGTGATTCACAATTTAAGATATATAGTATATATGAGGGTTTCCTTGTTTGGATTACTCCCTCGACGTACTCATCTCGTGTTATGCATTTCTAAGTCTTAACTCCTCTCAGCATAGAGTTTTTGATATGTATACATATATGCTATGTGTAGTAATTTTTTATTGTAGGCATTACCCCTTCCCCCTGGGGGCAGAGGAGATGTTCTTGCTAGAGCTCTAATGCCGTTGATTCCATCTTTTTCAGATAGCAGGTCAGGGACTCGAAGAGCCGCAGATTGATGGAGACTCAGTATAGTTACCGTCATTCATAGGTAGTTAGTTGATACTTCACGACGTATTATTTATTGTTTTAAGACTTTTAGAGATGTATTTCATTTTGGAGGCTGAGTGCCTATGTATCTTTCAGTTGACTCTTATGTGTTAGAGATTTATTTGTCTTATTCTAGTATCAGATGTATTTTTTTTCTTCTGTTGGGACATAATCATAAAAATTGTTGGATATTTCTTCTCTTTATTGTGTTTTTTGTATTCTCATTTTTGTTATATCTACTTGTACCCATATTACTTGTCTTGGATATCTACTAGAGTGATAGCGATTGTGACAGTGAAAAATGTTTATGCATAGTGTTAGGTGCATGGCAGGTTTGACATCTCTAGGTTCATCTTGGACTGAAGCCATGTGTGAAAACATGGGCGTCACACAGACATTGCACAAGCATTGAGAGTGGTTAGTCGATACATGGAGAATCCTGGTAAAGAGCATTGGAATGCTGTAAAGAGAATCCTAAGATACATTAAGGGAACCTCAAATGTTGCATTATGTTATGGGGGATCATATTTTATTGTCAATGGATATGTTTATTTTGACTATGCAGGTGGTCGTGATAATAGCAAATCCACCAAAGGCTATGTGTTTGCACTTGCTAGCGGAGCTGTAAGCTGGATTTTAAAATTACAGTCAGTTGTGGCTACTTCAACAACAGAAGTAGATATTATTGAAGATAATGCTGGAGGAACACGGGCATGAACAAAAGAAGATTTCTCTATTTTGTGACAGTCAGAGTGCTTTACCTTTAGCAAGAAATCTAGCTTTTCATTCAAAGACAAAACACATTCGGGTTCAGTACCACTTCATTCGTGAGAAAGTGGAAGAAGAAATAGTTGATATGCAGAAAATTCACACCGAAGACAACCTAGCAGATTTTTGACAAAACCAGTCAATACTGACAAATTTATTTGGTGTTGATCCTCTTGTGGTCTGTCAGAGAGATATGAGCAACATGAAGATGGCAATATAGAAAGAATGGTGTGAAGATATGGTTGATAATCAAATCTTCAAGTAGGAGGTTGTCAACAGCCGAAAACTTTGAAAATAAAAAGGTGAAAGGGCCCCACAAATTGAATATGCACCGAAAGTAAAGCGGCACCGAAAGTGGGATTTGTATAGTAATACAATATTATAAAATTAGGAATAGTGTTTTCCTAGGCATTATAAATAGGCCCAAAACTCTTCAGGAAAAACCATCCCAGAAACAACTCCACATATAGAAGAGTGTGAGAGAAAAAATAGAGAGAGTTTTTCCTTGTAAAAAGAGATTGTAATTCTAAAGTTTTTCCTCATAGTGGATTTTTCTATCATTGTCCGTGGTTTTTACCCTAAATTCATTTAGGGGATTTTCCAAGTAAATCTGTGTATTTTTTTTATTACTCACTCTATTATTTGCTGAACCCCTGCTCTATTGGCCCCCGGTTTGTCCCATCACTCGTGCGTGACCCAAAGTGGGATCCGAGCTTGCAGAGAAATTTAGTCGTATAATGGTAAATTTCCTATTTTAGTCGTATAATGGTAAATTTCCTATTCTTAGTGCGGTTCAAGCTTTTAATTCACAGACTACTTACGATTGCAGTCTTCTAATATGTACGCTCCCCTACTATAAAGTCCCATAAATCCCTTCAATTATAAATGTGATGTTTAAGAATTACCAAATTTCCTTTTATATTTTACTCTTCGAGTTATCTGATCTTTTTTCATCAATTATCTCTCTCTATTTTCTGACGATGTTCAGATTTTCAAGAAAGTTACTATGAATCCTGGAAGCCACAGGTACTGTTCCAAGTATGTCTGAGATGCACACAACCAGATTCGCTATGTTTTTATGAATCACCAACGGTTCTGCTCTTATTTTCTTCTATGTGCCTGTCTGAAATTTTTTCTGAACGAAACAAACAACTTGCACAAAAAGTGCAGATATCATGCATTTTTTCCCAATAACATTATAAGCTAGCAAGCATAAACCTAACGGCCGGGGGCCATACTTACACCATATTTACATGCATACACATCAAATAATCTTCAAAAATAATATTTAATAGTGTTATGATGAGTAAGAGTAGTAATAGTCTGTCCACTATCAGTGTCTATTATCATATTTCATACAAAGAATTTAATAAATTTTAAAGGTCAATATCCTTAAAACATGGATCAATAAGAATCCCCAAACAAAAAAAAATAGAAATAGGTCTAAAATATTTTTAAATTTACTTTTCATTTCAAAATCATGTTTGAAAAATAATTATCCATTCAATAAGTATTAAAAAAAGTTTGAATATTTAAAATTTAGAAAGCAACTTGAGTAATAGTTAAATAATAACAACTAGATAATAATATAATAACTTCATAAAAAACTTCTAGCATCTCTTTTACATAACTTATACTTGCTCATTCATCATCAATTATTTCATACATATTAACAGAGCTAAATAATTTCTTTATATTCAATTGCTATATTTAACATTGCATATGTGGAATTCCACATGCGGTCAACATCTTTTGGAATTAACTTAGGTTTTAATTTTTTTTCTACACAATTGTTTCCATCTTTTAAGTCTTGTTTAGAAGCATAATGAGCATACACTACTACAAAAGGCTCTATTAGTAATGGTTCAAACCGTTGCTAATAAGCCTATTAACAATGGTTTGGACCGTTTCTAATAGATTAGCAATGGTTAAAACCGTTGTAATTAGTCCGTTACTACTAAGGCCGTTGCAATTAGCTTATAGCAACGGTATACAACCGTTGCAAAAGTAACAACCGTTACTATTAGATTATTTTTTAATAAAAAATAAAAAATCCACGTCAGCAAATCTCAACCATTGCTATAGTGTATTAACAACGGGAGGCCACCATTACTATAAGGATAAACTTTTAAATATCACTGCTTATTTTCACAATCATTAAAATGAAACAAATAATAACATTTGTAAATAAATTTAAACGCAATTCTATTAAACAAATAACATGTCTTTGACACATGTTTTATTAACAAATCCAACAATATGCTAATTACAAAGCTTGTACTTCTTTAGACCATAGGTTTACATGGTTCCTCGCTCATTCACACTATCAAACTCTAAATTTGACAAAGTCTGATGATAGACTGTTTTGCATGATGCAACCAAAATGTTGTTGATCGAATAGTTTTCTTGCTTCAACTTTCGCTTCATCATGAGCCTGCTCCAGTCTGCTCTCTGGTACTGCTTATCCATTCTTTGATTGTACAACTTCATGCCTTGTTTTCTTATGGAGCAGAGGGCAAAGAACCATCCTTCACTTTTATTGATATTGCACAACAATGCATCAATCCACTCACTTTTGCTCGAATTTGGCACACATGTTATCACAGTTAACTCTCCAGGCACAACCTGCCAAAGACAGTTTCAACATTAAAAATCCAAGATACAAGTCTGCTCAGCAGCATGCATGCATGCACAAAAAATGCCATATGTGATTAACTAAACGCTTCTAGCTCAATCCAAAAGGTTGGAGTTGACAGGTTCACAATAAGCTTTGGCAGTGCAGGTCAATGAAGTCCAAAAGTCAGCACATGAGAAAGCTCTTAATAGATTTTTTTTATTATGATCAAAAACAAAAAGTCCTCCAACAACATCACAGATTCTTGGTTTTGCAATACAGCATATGTTTCCTGGAAAATCCCATATGATACAAATTGAATCTATTTCCATAAATTATCTACATTCATAAATTGCATGATCAGGGGGAAAAAAGATAATGGATGTGGAAGAACATACAACATTGAGGATAAAGTTCATGCATCAAGTGAATTAGAGTAATTTAACCAAGCAATCACAGAAGTCATGGACTTAGTGCATATCACTATTGTTACTTGTACAGAAGAATTTTTTATGACAGATGTACAGGACTCTTTAACATGCTAGTACACGACTCTTTAACGTGCTAATTCCTAATGCATGTATAAGCTAATTCCTAATGCATGTATAAGTATAAGCCAAATGAAATATACAATTAGAGTATATACTGGCCTTATATATCCCTACTTATGAAGACCTGACAGAGTTAGCTCTCCTCTGACTTCGATTGTGAAGCAACATTCTTAAGGCCTCACATAAACACAATAAACTTTTCCATTAAATTGCATGATACCAAATAGAAGAAATATATATACACAACATATTTGGCCCTATCTATTCTTACTAGTCATATTTGAGACTAGGACAGGGTTAGTTGTTCTTGATTGTGGTTCTGTCTTCGATTGTGAAGCAACATACCACAAAACTTCAAAAAATCTTGTTTGACCATAACTAACAGACTTTTGCCAATAGATAGCAGTAACATCCCCAGCATTGGTTCTCAACTCATGATAGTTGCGGTCAATCTCGCTCTCGTATTTCACCATAAACGGCCTAAAGAAGGCCTCATATACATACTTCGTTCCCTGAAATAATAAACAATAAAGTAGGAATAGGTATAGGAAGCAAAGCATTACATGTAATACCTAAAAGAGAATTCTAGTTTCCATACCTTAAATTTAGGGCAAAGATATATAAAGAATGCCAATTTTGCTTCATTATACATTGGTAACCTTCATCAAAACAAGAAATGCAATGTTATTATATAAAGAGAGAAGCTATAAGCCCATAAAGCATATGACAGAATATCGCTTACCATGAAATTGAGGCATCTCCAATCCTCTCGAAAATGATTAGCAATGCAACTAATATCCTAAAACAAATGAAGGCATCAGAATATGTTTTCCTATAAAAAGATGAAAGGGAATAACTGACCAGTACTAACACCAAAATCGGAGTTGGCTGATCTCTGGTTTGTTCAATTCGATAGATTTGTAGCACTCATAAGCCGGATAAGCATAGCTAAGAATCATTCTACAAAATGATACAATATAATACAAACTTCAGGTGCCTCCATCCTTCCTTTATATTTAGTAAAATGAACATCAGAACCTTAATCTTTCTAATTTTTTCTGATTGTGCGATCTGCAAATATCATATTCTTCTTGATCTTGCTAAGGCTTCATCAGATGTAACATGTATCCATTTTAATATTAAATTAAAATATTAATTACAGAATATACCCTTAAAGCTTTGCAGGGCATGGAAATACAACCTAAGGTTTCAAAATCAGAAAAATATTTGATTATAAACTGGGGATAAATAAAGTGCCACTTCTATTTTCTTTAACTCCTAAAAGCCATAAGGCAATTGTCTGCAGCATACCCAAATCCAAATCACAAAACGTTAAATATTGCTTCCATCCCCACAAAGTAAAATCTTAAATTTTAGTAAATTTCTCAAAAAAATTACATTATTTTGTCCTCTTAGACACAAAAAATATCGTTACATACATCCAAACGCAACCTTAATGAACGCATTCAACTGTTAAATTTACATAAAAGAATTTTGGAAAAATGAAATTTAAAAGATTAGATATTCTTACATAGAGACTCTACTGAGAAAGGATCCCATCATCTTGCATGCATCAATCTCAACCCAAAAACCCTAAATCACAAACGAATGGATTATTTCAACTGTGATTAAGGGCGAAAATTAAAAAAAAAACAATCAACAAATGAAACCCTAAATCAAAAGAAATCAATCAAAGAACGTTATATTCATGCCATTTTCTGGGGCCGTAGAGATCGACGACGGTTCCCTCTTCGTTCTGCATCTTTACTCCTAGATTCAGAAGAAAATCGAATTGTTAGGAAAAAAGATTCAAATTTTAGGCCGAAAATAGAAGGAAAAGGGGAAAATTGGAGCCTCACGAGGGAGGGATTTGAGAGCCGACGGTGGTTTAGGAGTCTCCGTTCTGCTTCTAGGGAAAAAGGAGGTTTTGGGTCGTGGGGAGGTCGCGGGTGGGAGGGTTCTAGGGGAGAAAAGGAGGTTTTGGGTTGTGATTTCGGTTTTGATCCCAGAAATTTAGAATAACTGCCTTTTCCCCGTTTCATTTGACGCCAAAAATTTAGTTTCCCACCTATAATAGAAATACCTACTTTTTCAATTTAATTAAGATATAATCGGCAACCGTTTCAAATAGAAAGAAAAGATTAGATTTTATAATAACTGTATCAATAAGCCCTAATAGCAACAGTTTAATCAATTAACTGTTACTATAAGGGGCTTTCGTAGTAGTGATAAAGCTATAACCCTAATTTTTTTAACATTGCATTGTTTTTATTAAGATGCACTTTGAACAATTAAATTTAGATTATTACACATGTATCTAATATGAAAAATGTCATCCTAGCATGGTAACAGCAAAGATGATTTGATATGATCTATAGCTACATTATTATTATTTGTATTATCTAGTCAAAAACAAAATATTTTTTTAAAAGTTCTAATTTTTAAAGTTCTTTTGTTATTAAATTTGCTATATTTATATCAGTGTGTGAATCTTCAAATGAAATAAAAAAATAACACTTTTAAACATTTGCCAAGTGTCATCAATCTAGTATACTGTGATGCTCTAAATGCAACCAATGCTGCTGTTGAAGAAGGAATTGTGCCAGGTATCTTAGTGTGCCGCTATGCTTTATGTACTCTCTTCTTTATTAGGAAAACGTGAGTGTATAATTTTTCTGTCTTAGGCGGTGGTGTTGCCCTTCTGTATGCATCCAGGGAGCTAAATAAGTTGCACACTGCCAACTTCGATCAGAAGATTGGAGTTCAAATTATCCAGGATGCTCTGAAGGTTCAGACCAACTTTGCATGATAATTTTGGTTTTATCTATCTTGTTCTTATTTGCTCTATTTTAAATATGAAATACTTGTTCTGCTATCTTGTAGACTCCAGTGCACACAATTGCATCAAATGCAGGTGTCGATGGAGCTGTCATCGTAGGCAAGCTTTTAGAACAGGATAATCCCGATCTTTGTTATGATGCAGCTAAAGGCTTGCAACGTTGATACGACATGGGTTCTCTGTAGTCTTTATTGTTCAAGTCTACTTAATCATGATTGTTGGATTAATTTGTTAATAAAACATGTGTCAAACACTTGTTATTTGTTTAATAGAATTGCGTTTAAATTTATTTACTAATGTTATTATTTGTTTCATTTTAATGATTGTCAAAATAAGCACCGATATTATTTTAGCTGTTAATATGCAACTTGTTTGGAATATAATTTGATGTTTGGTTTCTTTGTTGATGTGAATGGGAGCAAATTTGTTGTGGATGTTCAGGTTCAGTGTAGTTGACAAAAAAGATATTACTTTTGGCGATACAAATTAGTGTCAATAAAAATATACTTTTTAACGACTAAAAATTATACTTTTGCCGACGCTATTTTGCGTCTTTGGCGATACAAATTAGTGTCAATAAAAATATACTTTTTACCGACTAAAAATTATACTTTTGCCGACGCTATATTACGTCGCCAAAAATTATATCTTTTAGCGACGCTATCTTGCGTTGCCAAATGTATAGTTTTTAGCGACGCTTTATTCTGCGTCGCTAAAAGCTAAACTTTGGCCGACGCTAACTTGCGTCGCCAAAAGTATAATTTTTAGCGACGAACAATTTTGCGTCGCTAAAAGCTATATTTTTGCCGACGCATAGCTTTTGCTGACGCTGCATGCGTCGCCAAAAGTACACGTTTTGCCGACGCAAAATATTATGCATCGCTAAAAGATATACTTTTCCCAACGCATGACGCGTCGCCAAAAGTGTACTTTTGGCGACGTAGTGTATTTGCGTCGCCAAATACTTTCCTTGACACACTTTTGACGACGCGTTAGCGACGCTGCATTTTGCGTTAGGAAAGATTTTTCCCGACGTTTTTAAAACTTTTTCCGATGTTTTTTGTTTCGTCGGCAATGTTGTATTTTGTTGTAGTGAGTACACCTCAACCTACAACTTCTACAAGCTCAAGATGGGGCAAATGTAAGCTTTTTGACAGGCAACCGATGATAGAGACGCCAACTAGTAGTAGTCGTGGATTTGGATCAAGATCGTCATCAAGGAAAATTTCTAAAATTAAAAAAATATTTAGCTGCACCTTTAGTTAAACCTCAAAATAATATTGATTTTGTTATTTTGCAATAGTGAAGAGTAAGTGAAATAATTTCATATTATATACTTTCCATCGCGACTCATGACTTACTAACTGTACAGATTTCCAAAGTTGTTTTGGAATCCACCTTTAGCACATTAGGATGTTTGATCAACGACCACAAAAAATCGCTAGATCATCTAACATATATACATGCGGTAATATATCTATAAGATTGGTAAAGGTACAATAAGAGAACTCAAGACATTGACCGGATGGATAGTATTGAAGATAGGTTTAATGAGTTGACAATCGGAGATAAAGATTAGTGAGTTATTTGTAATTTGTAATTTTTATTTTTTAACTATAAATCTGTGATAAATTATTTTATAAAGAGTTGTAAATAATAGTGATATAGGTGAGTAGGTGATAACCTACTTGGGATGTACTCATCTATTGGGATGCGACAATTTCTAAAAAGATGTAATTAATAACGATTAATAATAAAGAATTTATTTTTTATCGTATTAATTTTTATGATCCTTGTAAATCATATAATTATAAGTGATTAATAATAATATTAATTTTTTTGTCAAAATTTTGCATTTTAATTACTCCTAAAAATCCATATTTTTTTGGCAACAGATCTAATTTGTTAGTAATTTTTCCATTTTTTGTTAAAAAAAAGAAAATAATCTAAGCTGGCTCGGGCCTAAGCCCTCCGTGTCCGAGTCTGGGCTAGGCATTTTGCCTGGCTCAGACCCAGAAACCCGGGCCGGCCCGTTTGACCCGTTTGGACAAACCTATTAATACTATAATAAAAACTTTTAGAGTACAGGTGGCATAAAAGTATTTGTAGAACGGATTTTTAGCTCTGTAATCCTAAATTCTAGAGATAGGTTAGTTAAGAGGAGTTCCACAGTTAGTTTTGTAAATATATTGAAGATTTAAGTTACCAATAAGGCTGATTTAGCAAGTTAAAGTATTATTTAGTGGGATAGTAACCGAAATTCTACGTTTTATACAAATTTCATGTATTTTTTCTTATCAACGTATTGTATATACCATATGCAGCATGCTCATCAATTATAACATTTTATAAGTGCTACGAGGAGTTCATATTGTCACCAAGAAAAATTTAAATTTACAAGAAAGTAAAAAGAAAAAATAAATAAGAAAGAGATTGAAGAACAGTGGAGGAGGGATGGAAGATAAGTGGGTCGGAGGGAGATTACAAGACGGTTTTGAAAGAGAGAGGAAAAAAAAAGAGGAAATGATATACTTTAAACAAGTATAAAATTATCCTTCCCCCTTTTGTTAGCCTACAAGTTTTTATGCACATGCAATGCACGTGGTTAAATATCAAAATTATTTATTTATTTATTTATTTATTTATTACTATAAATAAGTCAAATTCATTTTGATTATTAGATTTGCTATAATTTTTATTTAAACATTATGAAAAAATCGATCTAATGGATTTATGTGTTAAACTAGAATCAATATATTTAACTCGGATATCATAGTTGATTTCCTAAGATAAAGATATTAATTGATATAATAATATCTTCAAGCAGAATAGTAAAAAAAATATGTTAAATTGATACTACATGTCATATTCTAAACTCTACTAATCTCAAGTTATAGTATGGGGTCAAGGATGAATAACAATATCATTATGAACTATAGTTCTATCAATAAAGAAATAACATTTTTTATTGCATTGAAAATAGAACTACACAAAACTTTTCAACATTATAAGCTCAAGATTTATAATAAACAATATCAAAAGCAAACATAAAAAAAAGTACGACAAGCATGATATAAATATGAGATCTCAACCTACATTATTTGATAGACTTAAAATAATAAAAATATAAAAACTAAAAATTAATGGTAAGTATAGTAGAATTTTATTTGATAAAAGCAATCACATAAGCATACAAAAATCTTAAAGATTTTGCATAAAAATTCCTTCCAAGAATTCCTAATTTTACACAAAAATTAAGTTATGATATAAAATGTCGAAAAAAAATATTATAATCCATTCTTTTTGTTTCATATTTTGATTGAGTCGAGATCAATCTTTTTCCACCTTTATATTTTTCCTGAGCAATTTTAGGATAACATTCATCATCTACGTCAACTGTGATATCATGTTGGAGTTGGATTTCTTAAAATTAATCTCTTCAAATAATAAAGTCAACACCAAAATCAACCTATTTGTCTTCTGCTCCCCCCTTGAAAATCATAACCGTAATACATGAAATGAGTTTGTACATAACGAAGAACAAAAGATAATGTCAAGAGACAAAAAAGGAAAAAGAAGGAATTAAATAAGAATCGTTAGGTTTGTACATAATAAAGAGCAAAAGATAAGACAAGAGTCGAGAAATATATTAGGATATACTTGGATTAATTAAATTATATTATTACTTATAATTAATATGCATAAGAGACAAAATATATTGACAATCTTAAACTATAAAATAAACTGTAAGGGCCTTCTAACATAATTTTTTCAATACAAGCAACCCTCAAGATTAATTTAAAAAAACTCTTGGTTTTGTAAAAGAGTTTGGGTGTAAAGAACAAATGTTAAATTATCTAATCTGATTAAAATATGATCATATAAGTTAACTCCATACATGAAATTTATTTTAACCAAAATATATAAGTATTATAATTGGTATTGAAATCTAAGAAATGTGTGAGATTCTCTTTGACTGTTATACAAATAATATTTATTTAAATAATAATAGTATAATTAAACTTTGTGATCCAAAAAAATATCAAACATACAATATAATTAAATACTTTAAAATAATCTAATCTAATCTAATAAGAAGAAAATAGATGAAAGTACTGTGAAAGTTGTTATAATTTTATAATTCATAAGCTTTAAACAATCTAATCTAATCTAATAAGAAGAAATAATAAATGCACATACTTGTTGAAGAAGATGAAAATGCTATGAAAATTATTACAATTTCTTGATCTGAAAAAATCAAACATACAATATAATTAATTGCTTTAAAATAATTTAATCAAATCTAATAATTGTTCGCAGTTTGGCATTATTAATCATATAGCAAGTGAATAATTGTTTGCAGTTTGATCATTGATCACATATAAGAGTGAGGGGGGTAAATTTGGCATTTAATAAATCTTCTAATTTACCTAAGCTTACCGCAAACTACTTGAATTTTAGTCGGTAAGAGATTGCCACGTTGCGTATAATTATTAATCATGTAGCACGTGAATAATTGTATACAGTTTGAACGTTGATCACATATAAGAGCAAGGGGGTAATTTGGCATTTAATAAATCGTTTAATTTAGCGAAGCTGCTCTTTCATTCAGGTTTACATTTCAATTTAAACTATATCCTTATCTTTATACTATGTATATCCAATAAGAATTCATCAATTTATTAACTTACTCTTACTTAATAGATTAGTATTTGAATTCTAAGGGTATTTTTGTCTACTGAAAGATTTTCACGAATTCGTGCTTCTAAAAAAAGTATGATATGATATGATTTTCAAATTTTCTACCATGTTAAAATTATAAAAATGTCTAGTTTTATTGTACCGAAGCAATCCTCTTCTTTTGTTCTCCTTTGATATTTTAAGTTTCTGATTGACATTTGTGATTCATTGACCCACTTTGTTAGCTAACTACGTTATGCAAGGTATTAATATGTAGATAACAAAATGTACATGATCTTATATGAAGGGATAGGTTCCTTGGAGCGCAAACAGGCGTCTCGTGGACTGCGAAATATGTCTCTTGGAGATTGAAGGGTTTCTTCTGATGAATTTTATCCCAATACAAACAGGAACCAAAATTTCTATCAACTTTGGGGACGTGTCTTGCTAAGCGTCAGAATTCTAGTCTGGGGAGAACAAGAATTTAAGTACAAACAGGAGTTATTCGCTTTTAGTCCCTTTTTCTATTCCTTTTTCGAATTCAATTAGAAATAGAAGTCCAATATCCAAATACTAGTCGCAGGTGGAGAGCTTATCTATAAACATGCAAAGATATCCGCAGCCATCAACCAACAAAATAGTGCAGATGGCCTCGATACTCCCCATCAATCCCCAGCCCGCAAAAGCTCTTGATTCTTCAACAATGACTGATGCAAGAGAGTTGACTGCAGAGGTTAGCAGCCTTCCGCAGGATATCTACGAAAACTTGCGCGCAACGGAAACCAAGAAAAGGCCCCGTACAGACTTCTTCGAAAGAGTTCAGAAACACATCACTGTCGACATGCGTGCAATCACCATCGATTGGCTCGTGCAAGTTGCAGAAGAGCTCGATCTTGGGCCAGAGACGTTACATCTGACTGTCAATTACATGGATCGTTATCTCTCTGGCAACAACATAGAATGCCACCAACTCCAATTACTCGGGGCTACTTGCATGTTGATCGCTTCCAAGCATGAAGAGAGTGATTTCCCAGATGTCAAAGAATTTTGTGAGAAGACTGATGACAAATATTCTAAAGAAGCGGTTTTAGAGATGGAAATCGATGTTTTAAAGCACCTAAGGTTTGAATTAACAGCTCCAACTGCCAGGTGCTTTATAAGCGAATTGGTACATGTTGCTCGTGGAACAAAACTGATGGAGTTCCTTGCAAATTATATTTCAGAGCTATCACTTCTTGAATACCACATGCTTCGTTATTATCCGTCTATGATTGCAGCTGCTTCAGTTTTCCTAGCTAACTACATGATTCAGCCGAAGGAGCATCCTTGGTCCGTGACACTGGCTAATTACTCACAATATCAATCGCATGAGTTGTATGAATGTGTCAATGATCTGATTAGGATCTTATGCCGTGGTGCTGTCACAAACCTTCATGCAATTGGGGAGAAATACAACGCATCCAAGTACATGTTTGTTGCTGGCTTCTGCTTTTCACGGATACCTTCACGGTATTTCTTTAATGCAAACAGTTAGGCACAGAAGATAAGTACTTAGTTATGTTTTCTATTAATTGATGATGAATTTGTTAAATATAAAAGAAAATAATTTATGTTATTGCTATCTTCTATATTTGGTAATGTATCTATCAATAGTTGGTAGTGCATATACCTCCTTCTTTCCTACCGAGTACTATTTAGACTTTTCTATCAGGTTTCCTATCATCACTATATTAATGTACTCGTGTATCCATGAAAATCAATAAAGAGATTTCTTTTTTCTTTAAGAAGAATTGTACTACAAATCTGTGTAATTGAAAGTTTTTTGCTTTTTGAAAAATTTGTTAATATTTATGTGAACGGCCCACGGCCCTGCGCGAGACGGCACATGTGCGAGCGTCTCTGACTTGAGGCCGCATGCGGGTTTTTAGGGCCTAGTTCGGATTTCTAGTTTGGTATAAATATGAACGTCGTCTTTAGAGTTTTTTTAGGAGATATTTGCCGACTATTTTTGAGCAGTTTTTCAGAGACTTAGATCTAAGAAAGAGAGATCTTGAAGAGAGATAAAAGGAGAGAGCTTTGGTGACATTTTACAAGAGAGAGGTCAATTTCTTTTGAGTAAAAATCAAATTTTCTTATTTGGGACAAGCTTGTGGGTTGTATAAGTCGTTGATGTTCTCCTTCATAGTGGAATCTCCCTTCACCCCCTCCCGTGGACGTAGGCAAGTTTGCCGAACCACGTAAATCTCGTGTCTTTACTGTTTTCTGGGTGTTGGCTATTGCTTGTTGGTTTCCCCAATATTTAGACCTAGATCAAATATTGAGAAGAGTGTATATCTCACCTTGTTGAGATATATTACTTTTGTTCTTATTTCCTTTGTGAAACGGGAATATAGAGGTTGTCTTGAGCTTTTGCGAAAACAAAAGCCAAGGCTTTCTCTCTGGTTATATCGCTTCCATGGTGTGAGGGCGTGACTCTGCGTCCAACAATTGGTATCAGAGCCCTTGATTAGATTGGCAGTGGTAAAGCTTCCGATTTGAGGTGGTGTTTTGGGTATTGTGTGGTGCACACAAGGTATTTGTTAAAATTCCTAAGAAAAGTGGTTTACTAAATAAGCGGAGAATGACGTCTACAAGTAAAACAGTTAAAGTGGGAAAGTATGAGCTTGAAAAATTCAATGGGAAGAATGATTTTTCTATTGGAGGATGCAAATGAAAAACTCGTTGATTTCGCAGAAATTGCATAAGGTTTTGGTAGGAAAATAGAAGAAACGCAAAATTATGTCAGATAAGGATTGGGAAGAGTTAGATCTCGAAGCACGAGCGTCGATTATTCTATGCCTTGAGAGGGATGTTGCTTTCTTGGTGGATGGAGAGGAAACGGCTGGGGGCGTGTGGTCAAAGTTAGAGAGTAACTTCATGATGAAGAGTCTAACAAATCAGATCTACTTGAAATCCAAATTGTATACTTACAAGATGGAGAAAGGCTCATCAATCCGAGAGTACATCAACAAGCTCGATAGGATCATATCGGATTTGAAGGGTATTGATGTGACAATAAAAGATGAGGATCAAGCACTTCTGCTACTTCTTTCTTTACCGAAATCTTATGAGAACCTGGTATAAACATTGATGCTTGTAGGAGACAATTTGAAGATGGATGGGACTAGAACGGCGCTTCTGGTGGATGATCTTCAAAAATTACAACTAGTGATATGGCCACTAGTGATACAAGGAGCAAGCACAAGGATTGTTTGTAAGGGGAAGGGGTAATGAGAAAGGAAAAGGCAAGGGAGGAAAGTCTAGATCGAAAAGCGAGACTTCTTGCGGGAAGATCATGTTTCAAATGCGGTGAGCTAGGGCATTTCAAAGTTGACTGTCCTAACAAGAGAGTAGATAGGAAAAAGAACAACAATAAAACCCAGAGGAGAGAAGCCAAGAAAGAGGCAAGTTACATCTCAGAAGAAGGGAGTGAAAAAGAATGTTATGTCATTACGGGTGGTGAAGATATCTCCGGGAAGTGGATTCTTGATTCAGGTTGCTCTTACTATATGTACCCAAATAGAAAGTGATTTACTCACTTCTTTGATAATGACGCTGAGGTGTCAACCAGGACACTTTTCGATGAAAAACAAGAAGACGATGAGATAGTCGACGACTTCATCAAGCGCTTCCGAAATAAGGCGATGAACTGTCGAGATCCGATCACAAAGGACTTCATCCTCCAAACCTATCACAACAACCTCTTTGGACGTGTTGAAAATTATGGGAGTAGCACCATCCAATACCTGGAAAGAGTTGAAGATGCGCGGAAAGCGGTCCGAACGCTTCCTCAGAAGGAAGCAAGCCGAGAGAAGCCAATCGATGGCTAATCCTCCGAACTCAAGTTTCATCTCTCATGGTAAGGGGAAGGCACCTGCAGCAGTTGTTGATATTAATCAGACATCATAATAACAACCCTGAAGACAGCAAAAGACTTCGGATCCGAAACTCCAAAAGGAGTACTCTTTCATGGACGAAGACGTTCCAGCCATTTTCGAATCCCTCCTTGAAAACAACAAGATCAAGCTACCACCTATCGCAAATCAGGAGGAAGCTGACAATACTTTAGATCCAAAGTACTGTGCGTACCACACGAGGATCCTTCATCCCACCAAGGCTTACTTCGCACTCAAGAATAGCATCCAAATCTTGGTTGAAGCCGCCATCATAACGTTAGGATAAGCCAAACGAGAACGGCATCACTCCGAAAAGTATACGAGTATAAACTGCTTCTTAATCCTCTAACCGGTATATGAGGTTAAACTGCTCCCTGATACTCTAATAGGTATATGAGTCTAAACTGTTTTCTACCTCTGACGTGAAGTTCCTGGAGAATTTTATGTATAATATTCTTAAGGATAACCCGATCATGCCGCTAAGTTCAATATTAGATCCAGTTTTGGAAAAAACTGGGGGTGGATGATTCATGTAACAGGAAGTTCCTGAAAGAATTCTATATAGTTTATTCTTGGGGATAACCCAGTCACTACAAGAAGGTGATGAATAAGAAACTCTCACTCAAACTTCTGCTATGTTTGTGCACTCAACACTCCCATTGTCAGAGTCCGGACATAGTATTCAGAATTTTAATCTCCTGATCATTGACAATTATCAAACCCCTCCATGTTAAGTATTTGTCACTTAACACTAGGAACTTCCTTTGAGTGATTTGTACGAATCAACACTCCCACTGTAATTTGTACTCCCACTCTCACTATTCATTTGGTCAAAACTTTCTATAGTTAGGACCACAACCAAAGTCCCCTCTTGATTCCTTCAATGAACGAGAGGTCCACAAATTAAGCGATCAAACCTATAAAAGTTAATATTGTCTCAAACCCTCACTTGATCAAACCTTTCTACAATTAGAACCACGACCAAAATCTCCTCTCGATTCCTTCCATGAACGAGAGGCCTACTTTTAAATCGAGCGATCAAACCTTCCTACAGTTAGGGTCGTCTCAAACCTCACATTTGGTTAAAACTTTTTACAGTTAGAGCCAAAACCACAATTCACTCTCGATAAATGAGAAACTCATCTTTAGTTTGGTAATCAAATCTTCCGACAATTAGGATTATCTAAATCTTTTTGATTCTCGGAGTGAAGATCCCACTCTTAGTTTCACCTTCCCGGATTCTCAAAGTAGAGATCCCAATTTGAGTTTTCTTTGACAACTGGAGATAGAATATAAAATTTTTCCTCTTTAGCTTTGGGAGATAGAATTTATAAAAATTTTCCTCTCCCGCATCGGGTTCGTCTTTACCCCAAGAGAAGACACAATATTTCAACATTATAACTCTAAAATTTGTGCCTCACACACGCGGAGAATTTTATCCCGAAGCCTAAGAAGGGATAAGTCAGCGCCTAACACGCGTTGTCGGTTAGTCTTTTGTCATAAAAATGACAAAAGCCCACATATTCAATATTGTGATAGGTTGTTATTCAAAACTCCAAAATCCGCGTCTTATACGTGCGGGAAACTTTATCTTGACTCTTAAATAGAGATAAGTCAGCGCCTAACACGTGTTGTCGGTTTAGTCTTTCACCTATTGAAAAAGACACCAGACTCCAAGTCTGGGGACTTTTATCCTAAAACCTAAGAAGGAATAAGTCGGCGCCTAACACGCGTTGCCGGTTAGTCTTTTGCCATAAAAAGGACAAAAGCCCACATATTCAACATTCTGGCAGGCTCTTATTCATAACGCCAAAATCCGCACCTTACATGCGCGGGAACTTTATCTTGACTCATAAATAAAGATAAGTCAGCACCTAACACACGTTGCCGGTTTAGTCTTTCACCAATTGAAAAACACACCAGAATCCAAGTTTGGGGACTTTTATTCTGAAGCCTAAGAAGGGATAAGTCAGCGCCTAACACGCGTTGCCGGTTAGTCTTTTGCCGTAAAAGGGACAAAAACTCACATATTCAACATTGTGGCAGGTTGTTCATAACGCCAAAATCCGCGTCTTACACGCGCGAGGAACTTTATCTCGACTCCTAAATAGAGATAAGTCAGCGCCTAACACGCGTTGCCGGTTAGTCTTTTACCGATTGAAAAAGACACCAGAATCCAAGTCAGGAAACTTTTATCCCGAAGCCTAAGAAGGGATAAGTCAACACCTAACACGCGTTGCCGGTTAGTCTTTTGCCGTAAAAATAACAAAAGCCCACATATTCAACATTGTGGTAGGTTATTATTCATAACGTTTGGGAGATTAGCCCGCCGAATATGCAACAGCCAATCCCCCTTTCATGCTGGCTAAAGATGGGTTTTAATAAGCAAGAGATGGCATGTGCCATCCCTTGATTTGTGGGATTTGACCACTAGTAGGAGTGAGGGAGCAAGCCGCCCTAGTTGTGGGATGTGACCACTTAGGGGGTCCTGTCAGCCGCCCTAGCTGTGGGATGTGACCACTTAGGGGGTCCTGTCAGCCGTCCTAGCTATGGGATGTGACCACTTAGGGGGTCCTGTCAGCCGCCCTATTTTTGCTAGGTGAGGAGCGCCAGACTTTCTCTCTTGATTTGTGGGATTTGACCACCGATGTAACAGTGAGCTAGCGAGTCTGCAGCTTGGTTCTGCAGGCGAGCTTGGGACTGTAGGCAGACTTGGGTCTGCAGGCAGACTTGGGTCTGCAGGCAGACTTGGGTCTGCAAGCGGATTT
>BQKN01061960.1:7207-25245 GCA_022839385.1 Asparagus kiusianus
ATTGGGTTTTGTCGTGGTATGAACGACTTTAGTGGATCCGCCATCTCGTTGGAGAAGATAGGCGAATTGGGTTGGTTCGTCGTGATATGAACGACCTTAGTGGATCCGCCATCTCATTGGATAAGATAGGCGAATTAGGTTCTGCCAGAGGCTTTCGCCAGAGCGGGTAGAGTAGGGATAGTTTAACCTCATATACCAGTTGGAGGGTTTGAGGACCAGTTTATACTCATGTACTCGT
The DNA here is from genome assembly GCA_022839385.1 of Asparagus kiusianus. NCBI lineage: Eukaryota > Viridiplantae > Streptophyta > Magnoliopsida > Asparagales > Asparagaceae > Asparagus > Asparagus kiusianus. The sequence goes on from BQKN01061960.1 coordinate 7,446, forward strand.
GGGAGTTGGTGAAGAAGAACTAAGGGTAGTACTTCTTCAAGTATTTGCCGTTGATAGGCATCATGATCTTGTCGCCGTTTGGCTTGACGAGGCGATAGGCGCCATTCGAATAGACTGTTTCTATTACGAATGGTCCTTCCCATTTGGACTGGAATTTACCTTTCTTCTTGGAGGTGAGAATCATTGGTCGGTGAACAGCTAACACCAGCTCTCCTTCCTTGAAGGCTCGGCGCTTGACTTTCTTGTCGAAAGCCTTAGCCATCCGCGCTTGGTAGAACTCAATGTGCTGTTGAGCTTCTAACCGTTTGTCGTCCAACGCCTCGAGCTCGGCGAGTCGTTGTCGGTGGTTGTCCTCCACCATCATTCCCGTCGCCAGGGCGACGCGGAGGGAAGGTATCTGAATCTCTAATGGCAATACGGCCTCACAGCCGTATACCAAAGAATAAGGCGTGTGGCCAGTCGGTGTGCGAACCGTTGTGCGATACGCCCACAAGCTTTCGCCAAGCTTCTCATTCCAGTCGCGTTTGCTGGTTGAGGTCAACTTGGTCAAAATCTTGATGATCGTTTTGTTGAAGGCTTCGGCCAAGCCATTTGCTGATGGGTTGTAGGCCGTGGAAGAGAGGTTCTGCATTCGGAACTTGTCGCAGAATCTGGTGAATGCATGACTGACAAACTGGGTACCGTTGTCATGAATGATACGTCGTGGCACGCCATACCGGTAAATGACGTGGTGTTTGATGAACTTAATCACGTCGTTGGTCTTGACTTCTCTCAAGGGGACCGCTTCGGCCCATTTAGAGAAGTAGTCGGTGATCGCGAGAATGAAGCGATGACCTCTCGCCGATGGCGGGGATATTGGTCCGACTATGTCCATCCCCCACGCCTCGAAAGGCCACGAAGCCTTTGTTGGGTGTAGGTCTTCAGGCGGCTGATGCATGTAGTTGGCGTGAATCTGGCACTCGTGGCAGCGCTTTGCGTAGACGACGGCGTCTTGAACCATCCCAGGCCAGAAGTAGCCTGTCCTTCGTAGGCGATCCCAAAGTTTGGGTCCGGGCTGGTGAGCTCCGCCGATGCCGTCGTGGGCCTCGCGTAGAGCCTCCTGTGCTTCTGCCTTCGAGAGACATCGAAGCAACAAACCGTCGTATGACCTTCGATACAACGTCTTGGTGGTCGAGTCGTAGTAGAATCTCGTAGCACGTCTCCGGACTGACTCTCGCTCCTTTGCATCCTCGGGCAATACGCCGTAAAGGACGTAATCGATGATCGGGAGGCGCCAGTCCTCAGCACTGGGCTGACCCGAGACTTGATGGGTGGCGTTTACTTCCGGAGCGTCTTTCAGCCGAAAGAGCTTCTTGCTCGCCACTGTGACCGATTGGATCGTTCCGAATGGTTGAGCCAAGTTGGCCGCCAAAGAAGCCAAGGCATCCGCATGTGTGTTCTTGGAACGTAGCACATGCTCAATGTGGAAACTCTCAAATGATTTCACTAGCCGGGTGGCCGCCTTGTGGAGTGGGATCAGGTCTTCGTTTCTGACCTCATATTCGCCTGTCATCTGTTTGACGATGAGCTGGGAATCACCGTAAGCTTGGAGATGCTTTATTCCTAGCTCTTTGGCCAACTCGAGTCCGATGAGTAATGCATTATATTCGGCCACGTTGTTGGTACATGGCTCTGTCAAAGAGAAGGCCCGGGGCAGTACGTGGTTGTGCGGAGAAGTGATGACTACCCCCACTCCAGCAACAATAGAGCCATCCGGGGCCGTGCGAGACGCGCCGTCGAAGAACATCTGCCACACATCTGGCAACGAAGTTATGTTGACTTCAAGTGGTTCGTCTGGCAAGTCTTCAAATAAGTCGGTTTTTGATGCCAGTGGGTGACTGGCCATGAGATCGCATATGGCTTGTCCTTTGACTGACTTCTGTGGCATGAAGTGAATGTCGTACTGGGAGAGCAGAAGTGCCCATCTAGCTAAACGCCAATTTAATGCCGCAGGTTGTGTCATAAAGACTCGAACGGGATTCATTCGGGAGATGACGTGGATTGTCTGGCCAACCAGGTAGTGTCGCATCTTTTGGATGGCGAACACCAAGGCCAAACATTCTTTTTCGACCATTGGGTACCGTTGTTCGGCGCCTTGCAGGGTCCTACTGAGGTAGTAGATGCCTTGCTCGTGGCCGGCGTCGTCGTTTTGTGCCAAGAGAGCACCCAGAGAGTGCTCCATGGCCCGAATATAGATGAGAAACGGTTTCCCTGAAATCGGCGCAGCGAGGACCGGCGGATTTGAAAGGTAAGCTTTGATGTCCTCAAAGGCCTGCTGGCAAGGCTCGTCCCACACGAAGGAGGTGCCCTTCTTCATGAGCTTAGAGAACGATTGACACTTGCCCGAAAGATTTGAGATAAATCTTCGGATGTAGGCCAATCGTCCCTGGAGACCCCTCAATTCTTTGAGGTTCCGGGGTGGTTGGAGCTCTTGGATGGCTCGCACCTTGTCTGGATCAATTTGGATCCCTTTCGTCGTGACGACGAAACCGAGGAACTTACCACTAGTCATCCCTAAGAATGATTTCGTGGGGTTCATCTTGAGCTGGTGAGCCCTCATGAGCTCGAACATCGTCCTCAAATCTTGAAGGTGGTCGCCGTTGTGGCGACTTTTCACGACGAGATCGTCCACATAGCATTCCACTGTCTTTCGCAGGTGCTCTCGAAAGATCATGCTCATGGCGCGTTGATAGGTTGCGCCGGCATTCTTGAGTCCAAAGGGCATGACCGTGTAGCAGTACACCCCCATGGGAGTTCTGAATGAGGTGTGTTTTTCGTCCTCGGGGTGCATTTTGATTTGATTGTACCCCGAGAAACCGTCCATGAAGGACATCCTCTCGAATCCGCACGTGTTGTCAATGATGACATCCGTGATGGGCAGGGGAAATTCGTCCTTTGGGCACGCAGAGTTGAGGTCTCTGAAATCGATGCAGATGCGGATCTTACCGTTTTTCTTCAGCACTGGAACAATGTTAGCCACCCAGTCGGGGTGTTGTTCCTCTCTGATGAAGCCGGATTCGATGAGCTTCTTTATTTCAGCCTCGATCGCCTCCATGATCTGGGGGCGAAACCGCCTTTGCTGCTGCTTGACTGGTTTGGCGTCTGGGCTGATGTTGAGGCGATGTGTGGCGACCCGCGGATCCAAACCAGGCATGTCCTCGTAATTCCATGCGAAGACGTCGATGTATTCCCGTATGAGGGTGATGAGATCCTCCTTTTCTCGAGGAGGCAGGCTACCACTGATGAATATGGGCTTGGGACTTTCGTCAGTGCCCATGTTCACTTGGAGGATTTCGTCCTCAGTGGGCGGTTCTCGTTGCTCGAAGCGGCTACTCCACTGGGCGTTAACATGGCGATCCCATGTCTCGTCATATAGCGGGAGTTGTTCATCTGTCGCCATCTCGGCAGGGTCCATTGTAGCCATGTTGATCGTGAGGCCATCGAATAGGTCCCTCACGCTGACATCTGAGTCCCACGCCGAGGTTTCTGACGACTGATCTCCTGAACATGCATAGTCGGAATCTTCGTTGACGTGGAAGCATAAGTCGGACGAGGAGGAGGAGTAGCCTAAGCCTCTCCTAGTCTGATTAAAATAATTCGAGGGTTTCCCCTTAGGTACGTGAGCAGGCCGGATGACCGTCCTGCGTCCTCGGCCGTAATTGAGGCCTTCTAGACGAGTGAGGTCGTACCCCATGTCGCTCATCATGCGTCTCGCAATTCGACTGTATTGCGAAAACTGGGGTGCTGGGTCTTCGTCTTCGGACTCGTCCCAGAGCGTGCGCAAGGGCCGATCGATCCGGCCAAAAATAATGTCTTTTCGATATTTATTTCGGGCTGGCACAACAAATACGGCTCGCGACGAATCAATCAGCGGTCCCCTCGCGGCGTACGACGAGCAGACCGGCATGTGCAGGGAAGGATCTCGGTAGAGTTCCGACCATAGGCCGTTGGGTTCATCGTCCTCAGACGTAGAACAAGACGACACATACGCAAAGTTGGATTTTTCATTGACGACAATCTTTCCCGCTTGAACAGCGTTGGTTACATGATGACTCTCGTAACCAATTACAATTGACTCGAAATCGTTTAAGATTAGATTGTCACCGTACTCAGGCTCGCTGTCCGCTTCGTTGCCGCTTTCCGGCTCCTCAATCGGCGGTTCGACGGGGTCTTGATACAGCAGAGAGTCGGTGAAATAGTTTTCGACGCCTTTGAAGGGTTGTCTGTCGGCCACCACCGTCTTCACGCGCTCGTAGTCGTCCACGTACTTCAAACATTGGTGCAGAGTGGATGGGACTATTCGATTGCCATGGATCCACGGGCGTCCTAGGAGCATGTTGTAGGAAGGCTCGGCATCGATGACATAGCAGGTCACCTCTGTCTTCATGTCACCTATGCGGCATTTCAGGCGGATTTTGCCCAGCGGCCGCGTCCCTGTGGCGTTAAAGCCAAAGATGGTTGTGGTGGTTGAGGACAGACGCTTCGGCGGTATCCCCAAATGCTTGATCAATTTCAGAGGCACGATGCTGAGTGCGGAGCCCGGGTCGACTTGGATCCGATCCACTCTCGCCGACCCGACATAACCCGTGAAGTACAGTGGTCGATCGTGAGTCGTACTCTTGATGAGCATATCTTCAGGAGTGAAGGTGATGCACGGGACCCGTCTATCCGAGACCTGGCAACAATTTGCACATTCTTGTTCCGCCTCCGTCTCTTTTAAGAAATGGGTCGAGAAAGCCTCTGAATCTGCCAACGCCTCCTGTAGGGCTTCGCGAGTGGACCTGGACAACCGGAGGAGGTCGTACATGGTGATTCGCGTCGGGATGCTTTTCAATTGTGCGAGCACATTGAACCGGAAAGGTTGGCGGCTTGAGCTGGGTGCATCTGGATTGGGAGGGGTTGTGGCGGTTGGCCTCGCGGGAGGTCTTACCGCGTTCTCTACCCTCGCGGGATATTCTTTGGCGGAATCTTTTCCCGCCCTCGTGGCGAAGATGTTGGCGTCCTCCTCAGAATCGGTCAGGGAGGCTACTACTATGTCATCTGTGTCTGGGGTTGCATAGATGACGTTACAGTGTTTTCTCTTGGGCTCCTTTGGAGACTTTGTAGTCCACTGTTCATCGTTGAGGAGGTCTGGGTGAACCCACATTATCTGCCCTGAGGGTAGAGTCTGTGGAACCAAGCCCTTCTCTCGCTGGTTGTGAGGATCGTCGTTGGTGATCTTCAGAATCGCTTTGGGGATAGGGACTACCCCCGCTGGAGCTTGGACCTCTGGGAGGTTTGTCCCGAAGCTAAGGGTGATCATGTTGGTGGTCACCTGCTTCTGGACCTTCTCCTTCTTCAAGACCCCCGCGTCGTAGAGAGCCTGGAGCTTGTCTTTGAGGATGTAGCATTTGGTTGTGTGGTGACCAAGGAACCGGTGATAAGCGCAGTAGGTTGGGTCACCGGTTTTGTCCGCCTCTTCAGGCTTCGTGGCCTCAGGCAGCTTGATTCGACCACTCTTGAGTAGAGTATCGAGCTTCGCTACCACCTGGTCCTCTTTGAAGTCATACTGCCGCGGGGGGCGTTGCTCAAATTGCCTAGGCTTCGGCCTCGGGGCAGTCTTTGGCGCTGGGGCAGAGTCGACTGCCATGATCTCCTTTCCCCTTGTTCGAGGGGGATTCTTTGGTGCAGTTGGTTCCGCAGCTCCTTTCTTGGGCTGAGGTTCTTCGGCCTCGAGCCTCTTGATCATGTTTTCTACTTGTTCGCCTTGACGAACAAGTTCTTTCCATGTCCGGGTCTCCACCGCGCCTATTCTGGATAGGATGTGGATCGACAGGTTGTTGCGACACATCTCAATCAACGTCGCCTCGGAAACTTGATCCCGACAGTGGACCGATCGGTTCCGGAATCTCTTCACGAAGTCATTGACCGACTCCGACTTTCGTTGTTTTTCTGCGAGGAGAGTGGCCATTGATACTTCGGTGTCGTCGTCGAAGAAGCGGGCTAAAAAGAGCTTTTCGACGTCGGCCCATGCTTTGATGGTGCCGGGTTCCAGCTTGCGGAACCATTCAAAGGCCACCCCCTTGAGGGTGCCTATGAAGAGTCTCGTGAGAATGGCGTCGTTCCCCGTAAGGAATCCGGTTTGCGCCATGAAGTAATAGATGTGTTGCGAGGGCGAGCCCTTGCCGTCAAATTGCACCAAGCTGATCGGCTTGAACTTTGCTGGGTACGGGACCGTATCCCATTCAATAGGGTAGGGGCAGACCACCCCCAGCTTGTTCATGTTTTGCTGAAGCTTCAGCGCGTTGAGCTGGTCCTGGAACTCATCGAACCTCTTGTCACGGGAGCCATCCCCGGTGTGCGACGTCCCTAGCGACGTCTTGGAAGAATAATCGGATTGTCGATTATCGTCACCTTCCGTTTCCATCGCCGGACGGTGAGGAGGTACCCATTCTCTATCCCCCGTTTGCCGAGGTAAGGGGCGTTGGATTCTTTTCTTCTTCTTCCTCTTGTTCAGAAGCTGTTCCATCATCTCTCGCAGAGAGTCGATGGTCGCCTGTTGCTCTTCGAGCTTTTGAGCGACTGTCTGGTCATGGGTAAGGTCAGTCATGTGCACCCGCGCCCTCGCGTCCTGACTTGAGTGCGAAGTTTGAGACGTGGCCGCTGCCGAGTGAACCTCGTCCTCGCGGTAGGAGGGAGGTGCTACGGCGGAGTAGTCAATCCCGCTCCTCATCCTTCTGCGACTACGGGTACGCTGGTATATGCCCTCTTGCTGGTATTGGGCAAACCAAGGATCGAGTCCTAGAATGGACTCTGAATCTGGGGAATCGGAAAATGCCGTCTTGCCCTTGTCCGTCATGTTGATCGTGACGGACGAGAGCTCTGGGTCGTCAGTAGCGCGTCTCTTTTGGTGACGACGCCTCCGACGAGAGGTCCTCTGTCGAGAGGGTTGTCGAGAAATTCTCTCAAACACGGAAGTTTTCGCCGTTCCTACGCATTGGCAGTCGGCGAGCACTGTGTGAATGAGCCTTTCACAGTGGCACTGAGGGTTCACCTCGTGTATGGTGCGCTTGCGAATTAAATATTCTCGTAGATCTTCCGTGGGTGGTTGGTGACAACCCCCAGCATCGGAAGGACCACCTGGGTGAGCACACGAAGGATCTCTGGATGTGCTCTCTGGTGCACAAAGGGTGGAATGTTGCGGCGTTGGAGTTAGGCGGTTTCGCCTTGACGGGCGAGCTTTCGCGCTTGGGCGAACTCTAGCGCGTAGGCGAGTCTCAGCCCTTTGTTTAAACGAGCTGGCTCGCGACGCATCACCTATCTCCTTGCCTTTGCGCTTATCCGCCAAGATCTCATGGCGAGGCTCGCCAGCCTTCGAGGATTCACCTTTTTGGATAGGCCTACTCACTTGGGGTGGTTTGTTCGTGTCAGGGATATGACCTGAAAAGCGAAGTCCACCTGAGCGGGTGGTCCCCTCCTTCTCGGTTAGCGCCCCTGATTTGGAGGGCCTCGTGATGTTGGGCGAGTCGCCTCCTTGTCTCTCGCTTCCTGGGCCTGTATGGTGGTCCAGGCCATTGTGTGAAGCGGAGGTTTGGGCTTTCCGTCCGACAAGCTTTCGTCGTTGCTGTTGGTTAGTTCTCTCAGCGGAGGGGGAACTTGCGCGAGCAGCGGCGGGGTGGCTTGTGCCGGAACGAACTGGTGTCTCTTTCGGGACAGGTGCTGCTGAAGGTCGTTTGGCGACCCATTTAGTAGACCCTTCCCCCCTGTTCTCGATATGGGACTTGGCCTCGAGAGCGCTTGGGGTGGACTTCCCTATCGGGACTCCGGTAGAGCTTTCTGATGCGGGAGCTTTGGCCGTCTGAGGTCGGCTCCCGTGCAGGGCTCTGTGGCGCTTGCGGGACGCTTCGCCACCGGAAGAGGAGGAAGACAAGTACTCTTCGTACTTGGCTTGATCGAACTCGATTTCTAGGGACTCCACTGTCGTCCCAACAACAACCTCGTCGAACTGAGCTACCACCATTTCATTTGAAGAAACAGCTTCTCCCACTGTGGTCGCCATCTTCTGTACGTGTAAATTTCTGATTTTCCCGGGAAAGGGGAGGGATTTCGTTTGTATTTATAAGAAAGCTTATTACAAACTAAATCAATCTGAATTACAACAGAAGCAGAGGGAATGCCCTCTTTGTTTATATTTGTGGGGACTTTACGGTAGCTACAGGATGCCTCGCCCGGTGCTCGCGCCGGGTCTGCTTCCCTTGGACGGTTCGACCGAGGTTGTTGGAGAGCTTCAGTACTCAGTAGAAGCTCTGGGTGAAAGAGTTCGAATCTTCTAGTTCGCCGGCGATCGGAGCTCGGAGTTTGGAGATTCTCTGATTCTCTACGATTGTTCGATCTTCTGATTCTCTCTTCCTCTCCCCTTCTTCTTTTTTTCTTTTTTTTGCTACTCCAAGGAGCCTTTTTTAAGTGGGAGGGGGACCGTTTTGGCTGTCCCTTGAACCATGGGATGTGACCATACACTGTTCAAGGACATCCTATTGTCCCCTGTACAACGAACGGTTGTCTTTTGGGGTTACATGTCGTGTCACGTCGTGTAGGAGCGGGAAAGTCCTTCCTGGCACTCGTGACGGCGACCGCCAGACACTTGAGTGGACCTGGACAGCTCGTCGAACGCTGGTGGCTCTAACCTTTTGCTTGGAACGCGGTACGCTGCATTTATGTGGACGCAGACGGCTCTGGCAACCGTCCGCTCACTTGTGCGGCGAGGTAACGAGTGACCATCCGGCGGTCCTGAGGTGCTGTCCCCTTCCTCCCTTCACCCTATGTCTAAATAGGAGCGGGAGAATGGACGTTGCGTGCCTGAGCAAGCTCTGGGTAGCTTTCGGCGCGTCATGGCTTCGGCCTCCCATTCTGACGGGTGAGGCGACCTGCATTTATGAGTCTACAGGCCGGTTCGGCGCCCGTCTCGTTCGCTTGAATTACGGACTGCCGTCTGACGAACTTGGGGCACTGTGCCTCCTTACCTTGTATCATGGGAGGCAGAGAAGGCTTGTCCCTGGAAACCTGGCTTTCGGCTTACGTAGGCGGACGTGGCTCCCCGCAAGTGGCTTCGGCACACGAGGGCGGATTTGAGTATCTTCCTTGCGGGCGGATTCATGTGATTTAGAGTATGCGGCCAACGTGGGGTAGTCGCGTGCCAGCGAATCCGCTTAGTGGCTTAAGAGGGGGCGGTCCTGTTCTGTGGGCGAATTCGTTCACTTAATCCGCCGCGGTAATTTTTACCGTCTACAGTAGTACCTGTGGAGGACAGCTTACTGGCCGGTATTCTGAGACTGTACATCAATCGGAGTAGCATGATGCTAACAGCGGAACCCAGATTGACTTGGATCCGGTTGACAATGCTGGAGCCAATATGCCCGGTGAAATACAAGGGCCGGTCATGCTTTGAATTTTTTGTCTGCATGTCCTCCTTGGTGAAAGAAATATAAGGAAAATAGTGCGCCGCAAGGTTGCAATAGTGTACTGAAGGCTCTGGCTCTTCGGGGGACGATTTGATCTGGGTCAGGAAAACGTCCGTATTTGCCAAAGCTTATTGCAATGCTTCCCTTGTGTCCTTCGACAGACGTAGTAGCTCATATAGAGTTATTCTAGCCGGTATATTGGCTAACTGCGTCATAATATCGAAATGTTGTGGAGTATTCAAGCTCCCCGGTTTGTCCCTTCCAATCAGTTGATTGAATCGAGACTGCTTCGGGATCTGAACCTCCTAGTGTAAAGGCTCCTTCTCCTTTAGCTTTGGCCGAGTCTTCTCAATAAGTACCGGAGGAGTTGTGACTATCCCTATTTCCGCTAATGTCTTCGAGTGAATGGTTTTGGTTACTCCTTGTTTGGCTAGCTGATCGGAGGCACTTGGATATTAGAAATGATATTCATTTCCACTACTGGTAGCAAAGACCTCTTGCTCATCTTCGGAGAGCGGGAAAGTGGGAATTTCTTCGTCATTTTCTTCTAGAATAGCTGCAACTCCATAACAGGACTTTCCTTTCCCCTTTGATTTCTTCTTAGATGACGACCCATCCCCTTTTTCGTCTTCGATCAGATCCGGATGGACCCAGGGAATCTCGCCATTTGGGGCTGTGTGTGGCACAAGTCCTTTCTGGCGTTGTTTGTGAGGATCATCATTGACAGTCTTCACCGCTACGTTTATTACGGGCTCGGGCTGGAACCAGTCCAAAGGAACAGATTCGAAGCTAATTGACATAGCGTTCGCACCTACTTTCTTCTCTTTGGACGATTTCATCGTCAGGACTCCAACATCGATCAACACTTGGATCTTATCCTTGAGGGCGTAACATGCTTTGATAGGATGATGCACCGCTCTGTGGAATGCGTAGTATTTCGGGTCATTAACCTTCTTGGCGTCTTCCTGATCCTAGATTGGAGGTAACTTGATTTTGTTATTTTCCACGAGGTGTTTGAAGAGACCGGGAACTTCGTCCTCCCTGAAAGAATAAACTTTCAGAAATTTTGGTTCGGTAGTCTTTGGCTTTTGTGACCTCTGTTGCCATTGCGACTGTTGAGGCCCCTTTTACGGTTGATGTTGCTATTGTGGTTGTAATTCAAACGTCTGGTTCGCATCTACCGCGTTTGCTTGGGTTTTCCCTTTACCTCGAGGAGCAAAATTCTGCTTCGGGGTATTAGCCGGCGTTTGACCTCTTTCAGCCTTCTTCCTTTTGAGGAAACATTCGGCTCGTTCTCCTTGCACTTTCAAGTCCTTCCAAGTCTTGGACGGCGCCATTCCTATGGCTTCTAGGATATCTAGCGAAAGTTGTTGTGACAAGTCTTGAGGATAAAATCTTCTCTTACCGGATCTCGACAATTCATCGCTTTATTCCGGAATCTTTTAACGAAGTTCTCTACCGACTCTTCGTCCTTCTATTTCTCATCGAACAACGTTCCGATTGAAACTTCGGTGTCGTCGTCGAAAAAATTCGTAAGGAACATTCTTCCATCCTCCCACTGTGGTCGCCAGTTTGTTTCCTTCAAAAGTTGCCTTCTTACTGATTTCATTATAACTTTAATTGTTTACAAAGAATTCAAGTAACAAAAATAAAAGAATTACAACTCTCTTGAAAATAACACAAGATCCGTTTATCGTCTCTTGCTCGCGTGGGTTTTTGGCTGGTGACGGGGACGTCAATATCCATGGACCACCTGGTGATTAGATCAGATCCGAGACTTCGTCGATTCGCGAAGGAATCAAGAAGCCGAAGCGCTTATCTCGGCAACATCGAGATAATTGCTCTTCTTAAGATTACTGCAATGTGGTAATCTTAAGGGACGAATACGGGGAACTGCAGATCTGACGAACTCTTCCTTCCTATTGTTGTCGTCTGAAGGTCCACCCCCAGCATTGTTATCAATGGGAGGGATTTCTGCATTGGCGTTCTCGTCCGCTTCCCGATCACTGTCAACCTGATTAGGGTTATTACGACGACTGGACTCTCCCTGTTGATTTGTCAGCGCCGCGATTTGTTGGCTATGCATATCTCTCATTTCCTACATAGCCATCTCCATTTCAAACTTAAAATTCTCTTTTTGCTTAGTTAAAGCCTCCTCGAGAATCTTAGCCATTTGTTCGACATTAATCATGAACGATTCGTAAGATTGTCCTGCACTGGAGGCTGTATCATCAGAAGCTAATGCAAAGCAAGCATCTGACGTCTCATCGTCCGAGGATCGTGACCTTCTGGGTCTAGGTCTGACAGTTCCAGATCGCAGCCAAGTCATGCGTTGAGATACTTTTGTAAAAGGCTCAGGACTGAAGCGTCATACGGATTTGCCTTTGTTGACCATGTTGATAGTGACTCGCGAGAGTTTGTTACTTGTGCCGGTTGACCTTCTTCTGCGGAAACGCCTCGGCTTAGCCTCGGATGTTCCGGTGGAGATTCTTTCAAATACCGAAACTCTTTGTGGAGCCTTAGGGCAGTAGCATTCTGACAACACCACCTTGATTATCTTAACACATGGATAGCGTGAATCCGTGTTTGGGATATTTCTTTTTCGGGACTTATTCATACCCCCGGCACGATAGTACAACTCATCGGTCTGATGACCGGAGCAACCCATCGTGTGTTAGCACGACTTGCCAGGTATAACGTCGTCATCGAACGAACATGTTTTCCTCTGGGGATATGACGCTTCATTGGCATCTCCAAGAGTCACTCGTTCAGATTTACGCCTTCATGAGCGAACTCTAACGGGCTCTTGAACTTCGACTCGCAATCCGAGTGGTCGGTCATAGGGGCTTTCCCTTTGTTGTTATTGGGGGAATTAGCCTGAATTGTTGTTTGGGAACCTTTCAACGGCCCTAATCGTTCCTTCACAGGTGCTTTACCTCGATCTTCGGGGAGAGGACCAAGGCGGTCTTTCAGGGTAACCCTGAATTTGGTGAGATCCACGCTACCATACAGTTCTGTCGGAGGTACGGGGACAGGGGAAACAAGATCTGAAGTTGACGAAGGCCGGACGGTAACTTTGTTCACTTTCGCCTTAGGCGCTGACTTCGCCTTTGGCACCCACACTTGTTTGTGTTTGGGTGATTTCTTAACTGCCTCTTCCTTCTGCATTTCGTTCGCTTTCTGCAAAAGGACTCGGGCATGCGCGAGCAATGCGTGGCGCTTCTGGATTCGTTCCTCAAGGGTAGAGCGGGTCCTTTTGACGCGGACTCACTCATTCTTCTCTGCTTTGGAGGAGGGGTTGGTTACTCGCCGTTGTTGTTCTCGGCACTGCCTAGATTTTAGATCCACGTCATAGCGGATCCCGTCCATTGGCTCTAAAGCCTTGGCCAGTTAACACGCAAGGCATTGACGCCATCTTTGGCGCGCCCTCTTTGACAACGTTGGTGCGCCTTCGGCGGTTATCTTCACAGTGGAGGGGAGGTCCAGCTCTACAGCTTCGACCTTGTTGGACATTGCAAGGGCGTCGCGATGTGTAGGTGCAGCGGCGGCGAGAGGATCTTCGATCTTCGAGCCTAAAGTTCGGCTAATGTTCCTAGAAGAGGAGGCCTTCTTGCACCTACTAGGAGAGGTAGATCTAGAGGAGGAGGAAGAGAGATACTCTTCAAACTTCTACTGGTCGAATTCATATTCGACCTCTTCGTTCACCCGGATCTTGATTGCCGGTTGCGTCACGATAGCCTCGGCAGCGAGGCTGTTGGCTCCCACTGTGGTCGCCAGTTTGTTTCCTTCGAAAGTTGCCTTCATTACTGATTTCATTATAACTTTAATCGTTTACAAAGAATTCGAGTAACAAAAATAAAAGAATTACAACTCTCTTGAAAATAACACAAGATCCGTTTATCGTCTCTTGTTCGCGTGGGTTTTTGGCCGGTGACGGGGACGTCAATATCCGTGGACCACCTGGTGATTAGATCAGATCCGAGACTTTGTCGATTCGTGAAGGAATCAAGAAGCCGAAGCGCTTATCTCGGCAACAGCGAAATAATTGCTCTTCTTAATATTACCGCAACGGGGTAATCTTAAGGGATGAATACGGGGAACTGCAGATCTGACGAACTTTTCCTTCCTACGCTGAAGAACTCGATCAATCTCCTCTTCTCTTTTGAAATTCGTGCACCTTCAGTCTTTAGTCTGGCAAGGCTTCGCCAACGCTCGAGAATTCCAGATCTGAAAAAATGAAGGCCATGTGGCTGTATTTATAGGCTTCAGGAGCCCTGTGTTTGGATAAAAACGGTTGATTCTCTCTTATCTTCAGTTAAAACCACTTAACCATACTATCAGATCAGTTGGAACAAATCCAGATGGTTAACGATCAAAAAACCGCTGAAAACACCAAAATCAGGGTTTTTTGTATTGCAGACACTTCTGAGTGTCTTGGCCAAGCCAAGACACTTGAGAGTGTCTCGGCCAAGTCGAGACACTTTGAAGTGTCTTGACTTAGCGAGACACTTTGAAGTGTCTTGGCTTGGTCGAGACACTTATAAGTGTCTTGGCCAAGCCAAGACACCATGGGGTGTCTCAGTTTGGCTTTTTCTGGTTTTGGTTCGTCGAGTTTGTTTCCACCGTAAATTCGTCGTTCGGACTCAGAATTATGTAGTTCAATATGTGTTAGAAAGCCGACGAGGAGATCTAAAGGCTTCCATGATTGAATTATATGTGGAGTAAATGGGACACGAGGGGTGCTCCGCCTTTCGTAACCGACGCGGGGCTCGGGATCAGCTCTTATTCCCGTTATTCCGAAGTGTCGTTGCTTCGTATGGTCCGCCGACTCACTTCATGTGTTTGTCATCGTCAAATAAGCTCCTGTGACTCAGATAGTGATGTTCATCATCTTCTCTCTGTCTCGAACTGTGTGTGGGGACCTATAGACAATTTTTGACGCCTACAATAGCCTCTCAACTAAAACAAAACGAATCAGCCAAAAACTAGTCATTACCAAAAAAAGAGTAGATCACTCAACTGGTTGATTTTTTCGGTCAACTAATCAACTAGCCGTTATAGTAACGAAAACATGTTTCAGTCGATTGGACAAAGTATCAGTCGACTGAAGACATTGTTCGGTCGACTGACTCTATTGGTCGGTCGACTGATCAACTGACAAAACTAATGCTATAAAAACTACTTCTGACAAGTCGACTAAAAAGTTTTATCGATCGATTGAAAAGAATGTTCGGTCGACCGATCCAAGCATTCGGTCGACTGAAAAACTGATACAGCAAATACTTGAATTTTGCCAAAAAGTTGATTTTCTAAATTTGATTTTTAAAATAGCAAAACAATTCCGAAAATAGTAAAACTTGGGAAAATGTTTATACATATAAAAATAAACATGTTGGAAGAGAAGTTTTTAAAATAGAATTTTTCATTTGTAAAAACTCATTATTTTGCAAAACAATCAAAAATACGAGTTTGTCGCACTTGATTTTGATGAAACTATTTCAAACAAGTTTTGAGATACTTTTAAATGGATTAATAGACTTTAGAAAATATTTAAAACATTATCGTTAAGTAAATAATCCAAAAACATGATATATTTTCAAATAAATATATAATATGATAAATCGAAATAACGTGTACGTGTATGGTTTGAGCTTTAAGTATAAACACATAAAATAAAAGCCTAAAAACATTATACCCAAGCAAATAATCTTTGTTAATCTCGATCTTAGTAGCGGGGATGAAGCGATAGTGTGTCTTTGACTTGAATGGAATCGCGCTTCATTCCGATTTCCTCCAACCTATATGAATATCATCGTTAAAGCTCAAGTCCATCCAACCTCCAACAAGACACTTGTCTAGGATACCTAGCAAGCAAACACAAATACTAGGAGGTGGTGTTAGGAATTGTTTATTAATCATCAAAACCAGATTAGACAATAAGCTCATAAACATGAGACCTAACAGCTTACTGGGAGCACGAAGAAGATATGCGTCATGACTATCCACATATGTTCGAGCAGGTATAGTGTTAGTTATAATATTATTGGTAATTATTTTATCTATATAGTTGCATTTACACTTCGTGCTGGAATGTGGGTATTAATAATTAACACCTAATCATTCAGAACATAAGGTATATACGTGGGGGATTCATTGTTTGGATTTTTCACCCGACGTACTAGTTCTGTTTAATTAGAGGTTAAGTGAGAGTATTCACATTCTAGATGTTAAGTATAAACAATGCGTGTGTGACACATACCTTGTGATTTATAATAAATTAATGAATTTCGATGACGAAATTCTCTTTAAGGAGGGGTAAATGTAAAACCCCAATATTATTGCATATAATAATAATAGAGTTTTATTATGGTTGGTGATCATTCTGGGATGAATAGATCTGGTTGTAATCAATTTGAGATCGACTATGTGTGTGTGTGTGTGTGTGTAAATGTGCACCAATATATAAGACCTGTCAAGTTTACTTTAATGTTCAGATCGGTCGACTGACCCTAAAGATCAGTCGACCGATCGGCACCTGGTACTTTTTGCTTGGTTTCGGGTCGGGTCTGTTTTGTATATATATATATATATATATATGCCTATACCCGATTTTCTCCTCTTTTCTTCTTCATCCCTCATGTTTGAGCAGCAGCCACCCTCCTCTTAAAACCTTATTTCTCTCAGTTCGAAGTTTTTGGAGAATTTCATGAAGCATAGATCATAAGGAGGGCGAGGTCTATGATTTTTGTGAAGGAAGAACAGTTCCTCGCATGTTTGGCAGATCAAAACAAATTCAAAAGGTAAGCTCATCTCTTCCCAAACCCATCCCCTTAGTTTTTTGTTTTTAATGGATTAAACCCTAATTTGATGAGATTGGTAGATCCGAACACTAAATGAAGAAAAGATATGATTTTGATGGTTAGAACCATAAGTAATTGATGAACTGATTAGGATTAGAACCCTAATTAATCAACTTAAATCTGATTAGTGATGTTTAGGGAGATTAAATCCCAAAAATTTATGTTTTGTTAACATATACCGCTTGGCTAAGCCCTCACTTTGTTAAATACAAGATTTAAACATGTTTTCATACCCATGATGATGTTTCACGTGTTCTTTTTGAGAAAGTCAATTGACTTCATGAAAACTACGTTTTTTTTCTAGTACTCGGGTCGGACGACTAACCCTATGGATCAGTCGACAGATTTGACACTAAGGATTGTATGATTTTCTCTCTGGCCGATCGACCGACATATGTATTGGTCGACCGATTGAGACTTTGCTGCTTGTGCATGTTTGTGCACGTTCGCGTTCGGTCGACTAATGGGCAATCAGTTGACTGATCAAGTATCGGTCAACTGATTTCCAAGGGCGGTCAACTGACCTGCTATTTTTGCTTATGATAATCTTCCACGCATGTATGATCGTGAACACGAAGAACGAGCCACACATCGATACACGCACGTGACCATAAGAGTGCACATTTTGGGTTTGAACACGCACGGGCTTTTGGAAGTGCGTAGTCTAATGTTTTGTGTTTGTCACGATAGGGAGTGATGATTGTTTCGGTTTACGGTGGTTTAGGATGCTTGAGTGTGTTAGTCCGTGCATCGCATGAAACACAGGCGACTACACTCTGAGTGTGTTAGTCCGTGTATCATAGGATATTTTGTGGGCGACTACACTCCGTGATGCATCATTGTTTTAGTTGTTGAGTGCGCATGTCCGTGCACCGCATATTACGGGCGACTACACTCCGATTGTGTTAGTCAGCGTACCGCAGGAGATTTTACGGGCGACTACACTCCGTGATGCATCATTGTTTTGGTGGTTGAGTGTGCATATCCGTGCATCGCTTGATATTATGGGCGATTGCACTCCGAGTGCGTTAGTTTGTGAGCCGCATGGTACTACGGACAACTACACTCTATATTGTTGGGACGCCTAGGACTTTGGCAAGCATTGATTATGGATGTGGTCCAACATTGTGGCTTCCATTATGTAACGGTTTATACTTTAGTAAGTTTCTCATAGGATTGTATATTTGTTCCCGTGCCACCTACCTGAGGGTAGTGTGAGATACTATGATACTACATGTACGACATATTTTTGGATGAAGTGTTGGTAATGTATTTCTTGGTTGATTATTTTATTCATAGGATTTTTTTGGAGTTGATATTTTGCGATTCACAATTTGAGATACATGGTATATATATGAGAATTTTCTTGTTTGGATTATTCACTCGACGTACTCATCTAGTGTTATGGATTTCTAAATCTTAACTCCACTTAGTTTAGGGTACATGATTAATATATATATATAT
>BQKN01061960.1:25345-38917 GCA_022839385.1 Asparagus kiusianus
ATATATGCTATGATTAGTATTTTATATACCTAACCCCTTCTCCCTAGGGATGGTAGAGATGTTCTTACTAGCGCTCTGATGCTCGTTGATTCCATCTTTTTCAGGTAGCGAGTCAGGGGTTCGAAGAGTCGTTGATTGACGGAGACTCCACATAGTTACCGTCATTCATACATAGTTATTTATTGCTCCACAGTAGTTTATTTATTGTTTTAAGTCTTGTTGAGATGTATTTCATTTTGGAGGCTAAGTGCCTTTGTACTATTCAGTTGACTCTTTTATTTTAGAGACTCATTGTTATCATCTCAGATTTTCAGTTGTTCTTTATTTTCCTCTGTTGAGACAAATTTATAGATGTTGTTGTATATCTCTTCTTTATATTTTTATTTCTTGTATTATCATCTTTGTTACATATGTTTATACCCTCACTTCTTATTATTTGACATCTGCTAGAGTGATATTAATGTGATGGTGAAACATGGTTATGCACAGTGTTGGGTGCATGGCAGGTTTGATATCTTTGGGTTTACCTTGGACTGCAGCCATGTGTGAAACCATGGGCATCACAGTTTGCTAACTATATTAGCAAAATTCACTAAGATAATTCAAAGTTTGAAATCCTTGATTTTTGTGCCTTAATTTGAGGTAAAGATCGGGGTGCAATCTCTAGGCGACGCTTGTTGAAAACCTTTAAATAAACTACTCATCTTCTTTTCACATTGCCTCTAAACCCTAAACCTTTAAAATTTCTTGAGTTCTCAGTCTCAAGACCTTGTTGAAAGCCAAAACAGCCCTCATCGGGTACAAATCGTGCTTCAAAGCGCTTGAATTAGTTTTCGTCATCGATGTTGAGGCTTTAATGGCTACATTTGGTCTTAATTCTTGGCTTCATCAACGACAGTGAAGCTTTAACAGTCACCATCAATAGTGCTTCATATAGCAAACTTCGCTCTATAGGTGGTGTTCACTATTTTAGCATGTTTGACTTCTAGGCGAATTTCCTTTGGGCGAAGTTCATCATGTTAGCCTGGAAACTGCACTTTGTCTTTGCTCAGTCGACAGATGAACTATCAGTTGACCGAAGCAGATCATCAGTCGACTGATGGGTTCATCAGTCGACCGATGAAGTTTGAGCTGGCACCAACGGTCAGCTCATCAGTCGACCGACGACACTGTTTTCAGATTTTCAGGGATTTTTGTTATTTTTGGGGGGATTTTCTCTGGTTTTGGACTTTGTTTAAGAATCTATATTCACCCCTCTATCCTCAACAATTTGAAAAGTTTAAAACAAAGTTTGCAAGTTTGTTTTGATGTTATTGTACTTTTTAAAATTCTTAATCATGATTCATGTTTGAATGTTTATGTGATTTTTCAATTTTTTCATGGTTTTCATGATTTATTTAAAAATATCCCTTCATAATTTATACTTTTTAGCTCTCATGATTTTCATGATTTTCATTCATTTGATCTCATGATTCATACAAATCTATATATTATTTTTAAGTTTGTGTATTGAGACATCATTTTCATAATAATATATCCATATGTGTTCTCAATCAATCATAATTTATGATTTATGAATTTTTGGATGTATTTGAATTTTGATTCTTGAATCTTTGATTTTCATTTTTGGACTATTTTTTGTTTTTGAAATATATCTTATTGATATATTTATGTTTTAAGACCCTTATAATATTTTTTTCTTAATGATACATATATATGTGTTCACTTGGTCTCTTGGTATGTAAGTTGAGATTAGCATGTTTCTATATATATGTTTTTGCTCACATATAACCCCCATGTTTTTGTTGATATATGCTTTTAGGCATTTTGATAGAAGGAGCTTTTTCCCTATATTTGTTTTATACTCACTCATGTTTTTTGATAGGGGGAGCTTTTGCTCTCTTATTCTTATTATTTCCCCCCATTTTGATGTTGACAAAGGGGAAAACCAAATACATTATGAGTATACATTGCTTTTGCTTGGTTTTATGCATGATGATTATAATTTACATATTCATTTGGTATCATGCATATTTTATATCTCTTTGTGTAGATTGTTTGTCATCATAAAAAAGGAGGAGATTGTTAGGTCTCATGTTTATGAGCCTACTATCTAATCTAGTTTTAATAATTAACAAATAATTCCTAACAATATTTGTCAAGTGTTTATATTTGTTTGTTAGGTATCCTACACAAAGATTATTATTGGAGGTTGGTTGGAATTGAGCTTAACAATAACATTCAAAGGAGGTTGGCAGATATCGGAATGAAGCTATGTACAATTCAAATCAAGATCTAACATCGCTTCATCCGCAACCAAGTTGAGCCTAATTGCAGATCTCTTAGCTTGAGTATATTGTTTCTAGTTTAGATCTTATACTTCGTGTGATTATGCTTAAAGCTCAAATATTACACAACACACGTCGTTTTTATTTTATTACTTTCAAGATCATCCATATAAATATGAAACAAATGAATATCGTTATATACACACTTATTTGTTTCATGTTTATATGTACTTGAAATGATTTCATTAAAATCAAGCATTAACATATTCAAATCAACGAAATCATGTTTGTCATTTTTATATTTTTGTAAATTTGTAAAATAATGTGTTTATGGATTAAAGAATTGATTACACTATTTTATATCTTTCCTAAAGTCTATTAATCTATTAAAAAGTGTTTTAATACTTGTTTGGAATGAATTCATCAAAATCAAGTTTTAACGTTTTTGTATTCTTGAACAATTTACAAAATAAATGAGTTTTTACAAATGGGAAATGCAAATTGAGAAATTCTTTTCAAACATATTTTATTACAGGTTTATAAAAATTTCCTAAAGTTTTATAATTTTTGGAGTTGATTTACTATAATGAATTGATTTTACAATATCAGGTATTTTAAGCAGTTTTCAGAATCTAGAATATCGGTTTTAAAACAGTTATTTCTCACAAATGGGAAGTAATAATTCAGAAATTCTTTTTCTAACATGTTTATCTACATGTTTATAAACATATCTCAAAATATCACGATTTTTGGAATTTATTTACTCTTTGTAATCAATTTTATAAAGCTAGATACGTAAAAATTCCAAAATCTGCCAACACTGTTCCAACGGCTAGTTTATCAGTCGACTTATCCTTATTATCAGTCAACTGATAGTGTATTTCTAGCCAATGGCTAGTTTTTGTGAGCTGAGTTTTTGGGGCTATATATATCCCTCTTGCCTTGGTTCTTTGGTAGAGTGTTTGAAGGGTTTTTACAAGTGTTTTGGGCAGTTTATTTCCAAGTTTAAAAGATCAAAAGTTTGGTTTGTTCATGTGAAGATGTTTTCACAAAGAAGAGGAGATCAATTTCGGTCTTGGACATTCATCTTCAAATCTCAAATTCTCTTTGTTTATAGAGAAGTTTTTCTAAACTTATCGTCTAGCTTATTCAAATTTTGCTTCATATGTATTTGTGCTAGATTGATTCAAGTTTAGTTTTCATTTTACTCATTGATTGCACACACAACCTATTGAACTTTTAGTATTTCACATTAAGTATAATTTAGGTAGTGGTGAGTGTTTCATTGAGTGTAAGCTTAATTTCGTTCTCATTCTTGTTAGAGAACAAACCCTTTTATTTGTGCCTAATTGTTGAGAGATCATATTATAATACATAAGGACACCAAGAGGATTGTGTGGATAGAGACGGGGTCAATTCTAAGAGAAGTGGCGTCGGTTGTAAAGCCTAGTGAGAAGTTGTAAATCCGAGAACTCGAGGAAGGCAACACGGACTAGGCCAACACTTAGAGGGTGTGTTGTGTGATTGTAATTGTTAGAGTTGTAAACATTTTCGGTGAACGTTAAAAACCGGTTAGGATAGTGGAGATTCTTCTCGAGAGTGAGGAGCAGAGATGTAGGTCGATGGTGACCAAACTCCATGATCATTTGTTTGCGTTTGAATTTGTCATTGGTGCATAATTTCCTTTTATCTTGTGCTTGCATGTTTATATCGCCTATTGACTATTTATCCTTGCATATATCACTTGCGTATATCATACTTGCTAGGATATTCTTTATAAGTTTTAATTTGGCATTAAATTGTATTAGATTAGCAAATACCCTATTCACACCCCTAGGATAATTTTATTTGGTATCAAAGCTTGGTGCTCTTTGATTTATGGGTTAATCGCTGTAGGCATCGAAAATTGCCTATAGGTCTCCACGAACAGCTCGAAGCTAAGAGAAGATGATGAATGTCACTATCCAAGTTACAGAAACTTGATTGACGTCGACGAACGCCTAAAGTGGATCGATGAACTACGTGGAGTAACGAAATTTCAGAATAACAAGGATACGAACTGATCGGGAACCTCATATTGTTCACAAACGGTGAAATACCATTCGTGTCTCATTTATTCCATAGATGATCTAATTATTGGATCTTATAGAACTCCTCGTCGGCTTTCCAATGCACTTTGAATCGCTCAAATCCGAGTTCGGATGAAAAAGTTACGGCGGAAACGGACAAATATGCAAAACGGAACGTCTCAGCCATGGCCGAGACACCCCGAGGTATCTTGGACTTTGTGGAGCTGTTTTGACCATGATCCGATTCTAATCTAAAGAAACTAAAAACATGAAAGTTGTAGATCTCTTTGTCATTGTTCCAATACATCTTGGATCAGGTCATTTGGAGATCATATAAGAAAGTTATGATCAAAATACCCGAGACACTCACAAGTGTCTCGGCCTGGCCGAGCCACCTGGCCGAGCCACCCCGAGGTGTCTCGGACCTTGTGGAGCTGTTTTGACCATGATCCGTTTCATATCTGAAGAAACTCAAAATATGAAAGTTGTAGATCTCTTTGTCATCTTTCCAATGCATCTTGGATCAGGTCAATTGGAGATCATATAAGAAAGTTATGATCAAAATATCCGAGACACTCACAAGTGTCTCGGCCTGGCCGAGCCACCTAGCCGAGCCACCCAAAAGTATCTCGGACCTTGTGGAGCTGTTTTGACCATGATCTGTTTCGTATCTAAAGAAACTCAAAACATAAAAGTTGTATATCTCTTTGTCAGCTTTCCAATGCATCTTAGATCAGGTCATTTGGAGATCATATGAGAAAGTTATGATCAAACTACCCGAGACACTCACAAGTGTCTCGGCCTGGCCGAGCCACCTGGCCGAGCCATCCCGAGGTGTTTGGACTTTGTAGAGCTATTTTGACCATGATCCGTTTCGTATCTGAAGAAACCCAAAACATGAAAGTTGTAGATATCTTTGTCAGCTTTCCAATATATCTTGGAACAGGTCATTTGGAGATTATATGAGAAAGTTATAATCAAAATACCCGAAACACTCACAAGTGTCTCGGCCTGGCCGAGCCACCTAGCCGAGCCACCCAAAAGTATCTCGGACCTTGTGGAGCTGTTTTGATAATGATCCGTTTCGTATCTGAAGAAACTCAAAACATAAAAGTTGTAGATCTCTTTGTCCAATTTCTAATGCATCTTGGATCAGGTCATTTGGAGATTATATGAGAAAGTTATGATCAAAATACCCGAGACGCTCACAAGTGTCTCGGCCTGGCCGAGCCACCTGGCCGAGCCACTCAAAGGTATCTCGGACCTTGTGGAGCTGTTTTGACTATGATCCGATTTGAATCTGAAGAAACTCAAAACATGAAAGTTGTAGATCTATTTTTCAGATTTCCAATGCATCTTGGATCAGGTCATTTGGATATCATATTAGAAAGTTATGATCAAAATATCCGAGACACTCACAAGTGTCTCGGCCTGGCCGAGCCACCTGGCCGAGCCACCTGGCCGAGCCACCCAGATCTGGGCCCAGATCTGAGCCCAGATCTGGATTGAGATGCCTATAAATAGACTTGAGGGCTTATTGTTTAGGGGGGTGGACTTTTGAGAGGTTGAAAGCTTAAGGAGAGGAACTTCTGAGGCGAAACTCTGCTGGATTAAAGGCTCAAGACTAAAAAAGGTTGGAGTTTTGGAACTTTGAAGGGGGAGACTTTTCAGATCTGGTTCTTGGCGATCATCCACACCAAACAAGGCAGGAGTTCGAGAGAGATCAGATCTGAGATCTACACGGTCATCCTCCGGATCAAAACTTGGTTTTTGTTCCCGAGAAGAGTCTCGATTTCGCTTGGTCGATTTCGATTACTTAGGGCTATTATTTCCTTGGTGAAATAATACCCCCGGCTGTTATTTTCTTCGTGAAATAACACTCGTCATACCGTGTAGATCCGACCGGATCAAGATCGCGTGGTGGTCTACGGATTAACCCTGACATAGGCGAAGAACCCACACAAGCAAGAGACCGCAAAACAGGATCTTGCGATTTGTTCCACAAAAAAGGAAAGTTGTAATCTTTTTATTTTTCTTTGATTTTATTATAACCGGATCTTATAAAAAGACCGGATCTTTTGTAACCGATAAACAGTTGCTTAAGGAGACAATGACTTCAATGAAAACAACAATTTTTCCCGCGAACAATCTGGCGACCACAGTGGGAGCCACCGATCTCGCTGCCGAGATCGATGCGTCACAGCCGCGGATCTCGATCCCGGTCGAGGAGGAGGTCGAGTATGAATTCGACCAACAAAAGTTTGAGGAGTATCTATCATCCTCGTCCGGATCCACCTCCCCCGCAAGTCCAAGAAGTCTCCGAAGTTCTCCTCTAAGAGAAAAGTCCGTTGGTATGAAGAAGTGGAGAATACCAACGAAGATCTCACCCCGATTGATGCCAAAGTTGCATCGGGTAAAGTTCCACCGACCTCCAACCAGATCAAACCTGTCCTTGCTAACTCCTCCGCAGCTGAGGGCGTAGGGACTCTCTCAAAGAGAGCTCGCCAGAGGCGACGTCAACGCCTGGCACGGCAATTCGCAAAGGCGATGGAGTCCGCTGACGGAATCCGCTACAACGCGGATTTGAAGAACAGGAGAGGCAAACAGCCTCAACAACCAATGAATGGCAGCTCCTCCAAGCCGCCAACGAATGAATGGATCCGTGTCAAACGGAATCATTCAACACTGGATGAGCGCATTCGCAAGCGCCGCGCGCTGTCAGCGCAAGCACGAGCTCAAGTCCAAGAAGCCCGCAGAAGACTGCAGAAGGAAGTGGCCAAGAAGCCGCCACCAACCCGCCAAGTATGGAGGCCGAAGTCTGAAGCGGCGATTCAGGCTAAAGAGCAACCATTGCAGCCTTCAACAAAGGTTCAACCTCTGGAGAACCAACCTAAATCGCCGATAATCCCCATAGCTGCTCCGGGAGATCCCGCAGGACCATCCCAAAGAAGGAAGTCAGTTTTGGAGCGCCTCGGTCTACTTCTCGATGAGCGATGCAAAGCTCCAATTCAAGAACGTTTGGGCCCAATAAAGAAGCCCCCAACGACTCAACATGCTGGGGGTCGCCGCCACCCTCAACATGACAAGGAGTTCATGGCAACTACGCGCACCAGTTTGCGCATTGAAGTCCAGGAGACCGCCGAGAACTCACGCACACAAAAGCGTGTTTCGAGACGCGTGACTCTTGAAAGCCCAAAGAAGGCAGCTCACCCTCAGAAGGTAACATTGTCATCTGATGATGATAGCGTTATACCTGAGAAGTCGTGCCAACACATGGTAGGTTACTCCGACCTTCAAACCGACGAGTTGTACTATCGTGTTGGGGGTACGAGTAAAACCAGGAAAGGGAGTCCTCGAAAACTAGAAACTCAGTGCCCCTGTTCCAAACTCATTCGAGCAGTATTGTCTGAGTGCAACTGCATCAGGACAGTCCCCGAAAGAATTTTGGTTTTCGAAAGGCTCAATACTAAAACGCCAAAACCAAGGCCTAGGCATTTCCAACGAAGAAGGACGGTGGTTGAAGATGGAGAATTTCCGAGGGTCACCACTAACATGACTAGCAAAAGAACATCAACACGGGATAATCCCGAGTCGATTCCAGAAGCACCCCGGCGGATAACCCGTCTGTAATCTGGAGCCATCATACGAGCAACTTATGGTAGGATTCGGACAAGACCACCTTCAGAAGATGAAGAATCAGATGCCTGCTCTGCGGTCGCATCAGATAATACAGTATCCAGCGAGGGACAACCCCGCGAGTCACTTATGATAAGTGTGGAACAAGTGGCCAAGATGCTCGAAGAAGCCATGGCCAAACAACAGGAGAGCTTCAGGTTTGAAATGCAGATGGCCATGCAGAATATGAGAGAAATGCATGACCAACAAATCTAAGCACTGACGAACCAGCGAGGCGAACCAAGTCGTCGCAACTAGGTTAATCAGGAAGATGAGGACACCCATGCGGATGAAGCTCATAATGCCAATAATCCTCCCGTCAATGCAGGGGGTGGTAACGAGAATGCTAACGAAAATACAAGTGAAAGTTTGAAGATTAAAAACCTCGAGAGCAAAATCAATACGTTGATTTCCGCTCAAGAGATGAAGAAGACGGGCATTCCTTGTCCATACCCAAGAGAAAGGGAATCAATTCCATATCCGACAAAGTTTAATCTAATTAACTTCACGCCGTTTGATGGGAAGGGTTCACCCACTTAGCATTTGATTTACTTCAAATCACACCTAGGGGTTATCTTTGGTAATGAGCCTCTGATGGTACGGTCCTTCGTTGGCACTCTTCGTGGAGCCGCCTTCGATTGGTATCGCCGCCTCAAGCCAGGAAGTGTGAATAGCTGGGATGACATGGAGACTAAATTCCTCACCAACTTCTTCGACGACGGCACCGAGATATCCATCGGGTCATTGCTTGACGAGAAACAGGAAGACGGGGAATTAGTTGATATCTTCGTCAAAAGGTTCCGGAACATGGCGATGAACTGTCGAGACCCGATCACTGAAGAGTTCATTCTCCAGACTTGCCACAACAACCTTGCATTGGACGTGTTGGAAGCAATAGGGACAGCACCGTCCAAAACATGGAAGGATTTGAAGGTCCGAGGAGAGCAAGCCGAGCGATTCCTCAAAAGGAAGAAGGCCGAGAGGAGCCAACCGATGGCTAATCCTCCGAACTCGAACTTCGCCTCCCATGGTAGGGCAAGGCACCTATAGCGGCTGTTGATGCTAATCAAACGTCGCAACAGCAGCCCCGGAGACAACAGAAGACTTCGGATCAGAGGCTCCAGAAAGAGTATTCATTCAAGGACGAAGACGTTCCAGCCATCTTCGAGTCCCTTCTCGAAAACAACAAAATCAAGCTCCCACCCATCACAAATCAGGAAGAAGCTGACAATACTGCGGATCCGAAGTACTGCGTGTACCATAGGAGGATCCTTCATCCTACCAAGGCCTGCTTTACTTTAAAGAATAGCATCCAGACCTTGGTTGAAGCCGGCGTCATAACGCTAGGGTAAGCCAATTGAGAACGGCAACAATCCGACAAGTATAAGAGTATAAACTGCTTCTTAAGACTCCGAAGAGTATATGAGTATAAACTGCTTCTCAATCCTCCGACCGGTATAAGAGGTTAAACTGCTCCCTGATACTCCAATAGGTAT
Organism: Asparagus kiusianus; assembly: GCA_022839385.1. NCBI lineage: Eukaryota > Viridiplantae > Streptophyta > Magnoliopsida > Asparagales > Asparagaceae > Asparagus > Asparagus kiusianus. The sequence continues at coordinate 34,874 of BQKN01061960.1, forward strand.
ATAAGTCTAAACTGTTTCCTACCGTTGACGGGAAGTTCCTGGAGAATTTTATACGTAATCTTCTTAAGGATAACCCGATCATGCAACCAAATGCAATGATAAACCTAGTTTCGCGAAGAAGCTGGGGGTGGATGATTCATGTAACGGGAAGTTCCCGAAAGAATGTTACATATAATTTTCTTAGGGATAACCTGATCATTACAAATTAGATGATAAACACTGAACCCCACTGTGATTTCCGAACACTCTTTTGCTGAGATAAGATTCGATCACTTCGTTGGATCAATATTCCCTCACAAAACTCCCGTTGGTGTTTGATGACTCACAGTCTTCCACCATAAAATCCCTCACTAATCAAATTAATTGACAGTGGGTCCACTAAAATTCCTTTCGGTTAAATCCACTCAAACTTTTGAGATATCTGTGCACTCAACACTCCCATTGTTAGAGTCTGGATATAATACTTAGAATTTTGATATTAATCCTTAACGAATTGTCAAACCCCTTCGTGCTAAGTCCTTATAACTTAACACCAGGAATTCTTTCTGAGTGATTTGTACAAGTCAACACTCCCATTGTGATTTGTACTCCCACACCCACTTGGTCAAACCTTCCTACAGTTAGGGCCAAAACCAAAATCCCCTCTCGATTCCTTCAATGAACGAGAGGTCCACTTTTAAATCGAGTGATCAAACCTTCCTATAGTTAGGGTCACCTCAAACTCCCGCTTGGTCAAACCTTCCTACAGTTAGGGCCAAAACCACAATTCACTCTCGATAAACAAGAAATTCATATTTAGTTCGGTAATCAAACCTTCTGACAGTTAGGGTTATCCAAATCTTTTTGATTCTCGGAGTGGAGATCTCACTCTTAGTTTCACCTTTCCGGGTTCTGGGGGTGGAGATCCCACCTCGAGTCTCCTTTCTAACTGGAGATAGAATATAAAATTCTTCCTCTTTAGTGTTGGGAGATAGAATATAAAATTCTTCCTCTCCTATTTTGGGTTCGCCTTCACCCTAAAAGAAGACCGGGGAATAGAATATAAAATTCTTTCTTTTTCACACCAACCTTTTCCAAGAATTTATCAATCTAGGATTCATCCTAGGAAGTTTATCCCGAATCCTAAGTAGGGATAAGTCTGCGCCTAACACGCGCTGCCGGTTTAGTCTTTCTTCGTAGAAAAAGACACCAGAGTTCGATTCTGGGGTATCCTATCCTGAAACCTAAGCAGGGATAAGTCTGCGCCTAACCCGCGCTGCCGGTTAGTTCTTAACCGTTAAAAAGAACATTCGCCCACATATTCAACATTGTGGCAGTTTGTTATTAATAACACCAAAATCCATGCCTTAAACGCATGGAGAATTTCATCCTAAATCCTAAGAAAGGATATGCCGACGCCTAACACGCGTCGCCAGGTTAGTCTTTTACTGTCCAAGAAGACACCAAAACCTGATTCTGGGGACCTTTATCCCGAAGCCTAAGTAAGGATAAGTTAGCGTCTAATACATGTTGCCGGGTAGCCTATTCCCGTAACAATGGCGAAGTCTATGTATTCGAAGTCATAGCACGAAGTCTTAGAGAATTCACTCTCTTAGCACAACGTTACATGCGGAACGAATTTAGACAATCCGCATGCTAGTCCGACTCAAACGGTAGTCGGTAAAGGCTTATCAAACCCGTTGATGGCTGAGAATTTGCTAAAAATTCTATAAATACGAGTCATTGAGGCATCAACTCCGTAGATTGGTCTCGTGACTCGAGTATATGCCACGCTCCAATACCTTAAGAGCTTAAAACTGTGAATACTCTAGCAGACGTACGAGTATAAACTGTGTCGAACGCCGGACAACGCGTCACAATGAAGCTCGAACGCCGGACAACGCGTCACAATGAAGCTCAAACGCCGGACAACGTGTTGCAAATGAAGACTCAACGCCAACAATCGACGGTCGGATCTATGTTAAAACAACAAACACGAGCTAAAAATCAGAAAATCAGGAATTAACTTCAAGTTCAAAATTCTGACAAACGGTCAGACAATAAATGCAGCACCGGAACCCTTGCAGACATTCGACAAAGCACCGAATAGCCTGGAGGATTGAAAGAATCAAGAATAGAAGCCATTCCAAGGTCCCGTTACGTCGGTTAAAGGTTGGGACAATCATATCCAAAGTATTCCAGACTCTTCTATAAAAGAATGAGGCTAAAATACTTTGGAGGGGGTATCTGTAGGCATCGAAAATTACCTATAGGTCTCCACGAATAGCTCGAAGCTAAGAGAAGATGATGAATGTCACTATCCAAGTTACAGAAACTTGATTGACGTCGACGAACGCCTAAAGTGGATCGATGAACTACGTGGAGTAACGAAATTTCAGAATAACAAGGATACGAACTGATCGGGAACCTCATGTCGTTCACAAATGGTGAAATACCCTTCGTGTCTCATTTATTTCATAGATGATCTAATTATTGGATCTTATAGAACTCCTCGTCAGCTTACCAACGCACTTTAAATCGCTCAAATCTGAGTTCGGATGAAAAAGTTACGGCGGAAACGGACAAATATACAAAACGGAACGTCTCAGCCATGGCCGAGACACCCAGAGGTGTCTTGGACTTTGTAGAGCTGTTTTGACCATGATTTGATTCTAATCTGAAGAAACTAAAAACATAAAAGTTGTAGATCTCTTTGTCAGCTTTCCAATACATCTTGGATCAGGTCATTTGGAGATCATATGCGAAAGTTATGATCAAAATACCCAAGATACTCACAAGTGTCTCGGCCTGGCCGAGCCACCCCGAGGTGTCTCGGACCTTGTGGAGCTATTTTGACCATGATTCGTTTCGTATCTGAAAAAACTCAAAACATAAACGTTGTAGATCTCTTTGTCAGATTTCCAATGCATCTTGGATCAGGTCAATTGGAGATCATATGAGAAAGTTATGATCAAAATACCCGAGATACTAACAAGTGTCTCGGCCTGGCCGAGCCACCTGGCCGAGCCACCCCGAGGTGTCTTGGACCTTTTAGAGCTGTGTTGACCATGATCCATTTCGTATCTGAAGAAATGCAAAACATGAAAGTTGTAGATCTCTTTGTCATCTTTCCAATGCATCTTAGATCTGGTCATTTGGAGATCATATGAGAAAGTTATGATCAAAATACCCGAGACATTCACAAGTATCTCGGCCTGGCCGAGCCACCTGGCCGAGCCACCCAAAGGTATCTCGGACCTTGTGGAGCTGTTTTGACTATGATCTGATTTGAATCTGAAGAAACTCAAAACATGAAAGTTGTAGATATATTTGTCAGCTTTCCAATGCATCTTGGATTAGGTCATTTGGAGATCATATGAGAAAGTTATGATCAAAATACCCGAGACACTCACAAGTGTCTCGGCCTGGCCGAGCCACCCAGATCTGGGCCCAGATCTGAGCCCAGATCTGGATTGAGATGCCTATAAATAGACTTGAGGGCTCATTGTTTAGGGGGTTGGACTTTTGAGAGGTTGAAAGCTCAAGGAGAGGAACTTCTGAGGCGAAACTCTGCTGGATTAAAGGCTCAAGACTGAAAAAGGTTGGAGTTTTGGAACTTTAAAGGGGGAGACTTTTTAGATCTGGTTCTTGGCGATCATCCACACCAAACAAGGCAGGAGTTCGAGAGAGATCAGATCTGAGATCTACACGGTCATCCTCCGGATTAAAACTTGGTTTTTGATCCCGAGAAGAGTCTCGATTTCGCTTGGTCGATTTTGATTACTTAGGGCTATTATTTCCTTAGTGAAATAATACCCCCGACTGTTATTTCCTTCGTAAAATAACACCCGTCATACCATGTAGATCCGACCGGATCAAGATCGCGCGGTGGTCCACGGATTAACCCCGGCGCAGGCGAAGAACCCACACAAGCAAGAGACCGCAAAACAGGATCTTGCGATTTGTTCCACAAAAAAGGAAAGTTGTAATCTTTTTATTTTTCTTTGATTTTGTTGTAACCGGATCTTTTGTAACCGATAAACAGTTGCTTAAGGAGACAATGAC
>BQKN01061960.1:67204-81648 GCA_022839385.1 Asparagus kiusianus
AGAAATTTGCCATTTATTAGCATCATGAGCCGGTCACCATCTTTGGTGACTAGGTGATATGCGTCGTTCGAGTAAACTGTTTCTACTACGAACGGTCCTTCCCATTTGGGTTCAAATTTGCCTTTCTTCTTGGAGTTAAGGATCATAGGACGTCTTTCAGTTAAGACCAAGTCCCCTTCCTTAAAACTCCTCTGCCGAACCTTTTTATCGAAGGCTCGAGAAATTCTGGCTTGGTAAAACTCGATATGCTGTTGAGCTTCCAGGCGCTTTTCATCGAGCATCTCAAGCTCTTCGAGGCGTTTCTGATGTTGTTCTTCGGTCATCATCTGAGTTGCGAGAGCGATCCGAAGAGATGGAATTTGGATTTCCAAAGGGAGAACAGCTTCACATCCGTATACCAATGAATACGGGGTTGCGCCGGTTGGTGTACGCACCGTGGTACGATAGGCCCATAGAGCTGCGCCGAGCTTATCATCCCAATCTCGCTTGTTATTTTTTACAAGCTTTGACAAGAGCTTTATGATACTCTTGTTGAAGGCTTCAGCTAATCCGTTTGCCGTGGGATTATAAGCCGTTGACGAGATGTCCTGAATTTTGAACTTTTCACAGAACCTTATGAAGGTGTTGCTGATAAATTGAGGACCATTGTCGTGTATGATTCATCTTGGAACATCATGCCTGTAGATGATATGGTGCTTGATGAATGCAATGACGTTGCTCGTCTTAACTTCTCTGAGTGGAACTGCTTCGGCCCATTTGGAGAAGTAATCGGTAATTGCCAGGATGAACCGGTCACCTTTGACTGATGGGGGGTTGATAGGGCCAACAATGTCCATTCCCCAAGTCTCGAACGGCCATGATGTTACCGAAGGATGTAGATGCTCCGGAGGTTGGTGCATATAATTCGCGTGTACTTGACATGCGTGACACTTCCGGGCATATGCGATTGCATCACTCATCATGAAAGGCCAAAAATACCCCATTCTTCTGATGCGATCATAAAGCTTGGGGCCAGGTTGGTGTACGCCGCACGATCCTTCATGCGCCTCCCTAAGCACTTCTTCAGCTTCTTTGGTCGATAAGCAACGTGCTAGCAGCCCATCGTACCCCCTGCGGTATAGTGTTCGATTCTCCGTGTTGTAGTAGAATCTTGGAGCTCTTCGTCTGATTGACTCTCTCTCCTTTATATCTTCTGGCAAGATTCCATGTAGGACGTAGTCGATGATGGGGAAGCGCCAATCTCGGGGTTCGAATTCAGCCTGAGTTGTGTGCACCTCCTGAACCTCTTCTTCTTTGTCGTCTTCATCGTGAAGCGGCACTAAGAGTTGGTGAGTTCTTACCGTAACAAATTGTTCCGTCCCGGGAGGCTGTGCCAATGATACCGCTAGAGCTGCTAACGCATCTGCGTAGGTGTTCTGTAACCGCGGAACGTGCTCGATGAAGAACCCTTCAAATGACTCCGCTAGCTCCACCGCCATCTTGTGATATGGGATTAAATCCTGACTTCGGACTTCGTATTCTCCTTGGACTTGTTTGACTATTAGTTGAGAATCGCCGAAGGCTTCGAGATACTCAACCCCCAGCTCTTTGGCGGAATTGAGCCCTATAATCAGTGCATTATACTCTGCCACATTATTCGAGCATGGCTCGATTAATGAGTAGGCTCGAGGCATCACATGTTTTCCTGGGGAAACTAAGACAACTCCAACTCCGGAGGAGACCTTAGAACATCCGGGAGCACTTGTGACATTAGCTGCCCGTGAAGCACCATCGAAGTACAAGCGCCACACCTGTTGGTGCGAAGTTGCATTGACTTCGTGGGTTTCATCAGGTAGGTCGTCGTATATCTCGGCCGTATCCGTGGTTGGATTGGCTGCAAGGAGATCACAGATGGCTTGCCCTTTTACTGACTTCTGCTGTTTGAAGTGCAGATCGTATTGGGACAAGAGTAAAGCCTACTTCGCTAACCGCCAGCTCATGGAAGCCGGCTGAGTCATGAACACCCGGACTGGGTTAACTTTGGAGATGACATAGATGGTCTGTCCAACCAAATAATGCCGCATTTTCTGGATAGCGAACACTAAGGCGAGGCATTCTCTCTCAATCATGGGATATCGAGATTCAGCGCCTACCATGGTTCGGCTTAAGTAATACACCGCCTGCTCGTGACCGTTATCGTCATCTTGTGCAAGCAATGCACTTAATGAGTGGCTCGTCGCCTTGACATAAATCAAGAACGGTTTGCCCGATTTCGGTGCAACGAGTACGGGAGGTTTCAAGAGATATTCTTTAATACTCTTGAATGCTTTTTGACAAGCGTCGTCCCATACGAATGATACGCCCTTCTTTGTGAGCCTGGAGAACGGTTGGCATTTCCCCGAAAGGTTCGAGATAAACCGACGGATATAAGCCAATCGCCCTAGCAGTCCTCTGAGCTCTTTGAGGTTCCTCGGAGGTTGCAATTCATTGATCGCCTTCACTTTATCCGGATCAATGTGAATACCTTTGGTGGTGACGACGAATCCCAAGAATTTGCCACTGGACATTCCGAGGAAAGACTTGGTAGGGTTCATCTTCAATTGATGGGCCCGCATCAAGTCGAACATGGTCTTCAAGTCTTTGATGTGATCTTTCTTATCACGACTTTTCACGACCAGGTCATCCACGTAGCATTCGACGGTCTTTCGGAGATGCTCCTGAAAGATCTTCGACATGGCTCGCTGATATGTAGCACCTGCATTCTTCAAGCCGAAGGGCATGACTGTGTAGCAGAAGACGCCGAGAGGTGTTCTAAATGCGGTGTGCTTCTCATCATCTGGATGCATCTTTATCTGGTTGTAACCAGAGAAACCATCCATGAAGGACATCCTCTCAAACCCGCACGTGTTGTCGATGATAACATCCGTGATGGGGAGAGGAAAGTCATCTTTTGGACAGGCTGCATTGAGATCCCTGAAGTCGATGCATATCCTGATCTTCCCGTTCTTCTTAAGGACCGGGACAATATTGGCAAGCCACTCTGGATGTTGTTCTTCCCGAATGAATCCTGAGTCGACAAGCTTTTTGACTTCAGCTTCGATCGCCTCCATCATTTGCGGACGAAACCGTCTTTGTTGTTGTTTGACTGGTTTGACATCCAGCTTAATGTTGAGACGATGCACTGCTACGTTTGGGTCGAGCCCTGGCATGTCTTCATAATTCCAGGCGAATACGTCGATATACTCCCGGATAAGAGAAATTAACTCCTCCTTCTCCTCAGGTAGGAGACTGTCGCTAATGAATATCGGCTTCGGATTTTCCTCGGTTCCCATATTCACCTGGACTACTTGGTCTTCGGTAGGAGGCTCTCTTTGCTCGAACCTATCACCGTACTGCATGCTTAAGTGATGAACCCACGGGTCTTCCCATGTCGGCATCTCATCATCTTCTTCTATCGTCGCTGGATCAACTGTAGTCATGTTCGACATTAGCTTCTTAAACACCTCACCAAGACTAGCGTCGGAATCCCAACCCGAAGAGTCGGAAGAATATCCCTTCCTAGTCTTGTTAGCAATTTGGTCGATGATTTGCCAGCCACACTCACCATCTGATGAGACATAGCCTAGACCTCTTTTGTGGCGATAATAATCATCGGGTTTTCCCTTCGGTACATAGGCCATCCGGGGCGGAACCCGTGGACCTCGACCAAAGAAAAGACCCTCTCCGAGCTTGAAGTCATACCCGTGCTTTTCCGTCATGTTGCGCGCTTTCGCATCGTATCTGGATAGATGACGGGCCGGTTTATCATCGTCGTCTTCCTCTTCCAAGAAATGATCGGGTACCGGAGATGCTCTTCCTTTGCCGTAGACGACCTCCTTTCCACCCCCAATCCCTGCGGGGATGATAAGCGTTGTTCCGCAAGGGTCATGTACCTGCTTCTTCGTCAAACAAAATGATTGAAGAGGCATATACAAATCAGGGTTAGCATAGAGTTCGTTAGTGACATCATCGAGACCCGTCGAGTACTCTAAATCATCGTTTATTAATAGTTCTTCGGCAAGTTGCCAATTACAACTATCTTCCAATGATTTATCATCGTCAAGATTGATTACAATGGGTACAATGTCATTTAGAACAAAACCGTTATCATAATCAAACCCTGGTTCGGTATCAGCTTCATCACCGCTGTCCGTTCCTTGGGCCGATGGTTCAGTATCAGATTCAGCGCCGTATAAAAGGGAATCGGTAAAATAATTCTCCAATCCCTTGAACGGTTGCTTATCCGCGACCACCGTCTTGACTTCATTATTTGTGCCCACATATTTGAGGCATTGATGCAGAGTTGACGGGACTATAAGGTTACCATGGATCCAAGGTCGACCCAACAGTAAATTATAGGATGTTTCCGTGTTAATCACATAGCATGTAACTTCCGACTTCAAATCCCCAATCTGGCATTTGATTCGGATCTTCCCCAAGGGTTTGGACCCGCTGGTGTTGAATCCATAAATCGTCGTGCCAGTGGACGCTAATTTGCTAGTCGGGATTCCGAGATGATGCATCAATCGGAATGGCATGATGCTAACAGCGGAACCCGGATCGACTTGGATCCGGTTGACAACGCTGGAGCCAATGTGCCCGGTGAAATACAAGGGCCTATCATGTTTTGAGTTCTTTGTCTGCATATCTTCTTTGGTGAATGAGATGCAGGGGAAATGGTGAGCCGCCAGATTGCATTGTTGGGCTGATGACTCTGGTTCTTCGGAAGATGGCTTGATTCGAGTCAAGAAGGCTTCGGAATCACTCAAGGCTTCTTGTAGTGCTTTCCGTGTATCCTTCGAAAGACGCAACAACTCGTAGAGAGTTATCCTAGCCGGGATGTTGGCCAATTGCGCCATGATATCAAAATGGGGCGGAGAGCTTGTATTCCCCAGTTTGTCTCGCCCAATCGGATGATTGAATCGAGACTGCCTCGGGTTCTGAGCTTCTTGATGTAAAAGCTCTTTTCCTTTCTCCTTCTGCTGGACTTTCTCTGCAGCTGCAGGTGTTGGGGGAATTGCTGAAATTCCCAACTCTGCCAGTGTCTTGGAAGGAGGGGTTTTGGTGCCCAATTGCTCGGAAGCATCTGGGTACTTGAAATGATACTCATTCCCACTTCGGGTTACAAAAGCTTCTTGCTCGTCTTCAGAGAGCGGGAAGGTCGGAATTCTGTCGTCATCCACCCCCGGTATAGCAGAAGCTCCGTAACAAGATTTCCCCTTTCTCTTTGACTTCTTCTTTTTGGAAGAGGCCCCGGTCCATTATTCATCTGTGATCAAGTCCGGATGAACCCACAGAATCTCGCCATTCGGGGTTGTGTGTGGCACAAGCCCTTTCTGACGCTGTTGGTGCGGATCATCATTCACCGTCTTCACTGCCGCATTGATCACCGGCTCGTGTTAGAACCAACTCGAGGGAACAGACCCAAAGCTAATGGATATGGTGTTTGCACCCACCTTCTTCTCTTTGGGTTGCTTCATAGTGATAACCCCAACATCGATTAGGGCCTGAATCTTATCTTTGAGAGCGTAGCATACCTTGGTAGGATGGTGCACCGCTCGGTGGAATGCGCAGTATTTCGGATCGTTGACCCTCTTAGCATCTTCTTGATCCTGGATTGGAGGCAACTTGATCTTGTTGTTCTCGACGAGGTATTTGAAGATACCGGGAATTTCATCCTCTTTGAATGAGTAGACCTTCGGGAACCTCGGCTCCCCAACCTTTTGCTTCTGGGGCTGTTGTTGCCACCTGGATTGTTGAGGCGCCCTCTGTTGCTGCTGTTGCGGCTGTTGTGGTTGTTGCGGCTGTGCTTGCACCTCAAATATTTGGTTTGCATCCACGGCGTTCGCATGCGCTTTCCCTTTACCCTTGGGGGTAAAGTTCTGTTGCGGAGCGTTGTTTGTGATTTGCCCTCTCTCCGCCTTCTTCCTCTTGAGGAATCGCTCGGCTCGTTCTCCCCGCACCTTCAGATCCTTCCAGGTCTTTAGCGGCGCCATTCTCATGGCTTCGAGGATGTCCAACGTCAGGTTGTTGTGGCAAGTCTCGAGAATAAAATCCTCGCTGACTGGATCCCTGCAATTCATGGCTTTGTTTCGGAACCTCTTTACGAAGGTTTCGACCGTCTCACCATTCTTCTGCTTTTCGTCGAATAGTGTGCTGATCGAAATCTCAGTGTCGTCATCAAAGAAGTTTGTTAGAAACATATCATCCATGTCGTCCCAACCGTTGATGCTCCCGGGCTTAAGACGGCGATACCAATCGAAGGCAGCTCCACGAAGAGTGCCGACGAATGACCGCACCATGAGGAGCTCATTTCCGGAAATGATTCCTAAATGAGACTTGAAGTATATTAAGTGCTGGGTAGGGGAACCCTTCCCATCAAACGGCGTAAAGTTAATTAGATTAAACTTTACCGGGTATGGGATCGATTCCCACTCCCTTGGGTAGGGACAGGGTATACCAGACCTTTTTACCTCTTGAGCAGTCATCAATGCGTTGATTTTGCTCTCTAGGTCTTTCATCTTCTTTTCATCGCTCGTCTCGGCCTTTGAGTGGCTTCTGGGAGAGGCGACGTGGTCCTCTTTGGCATTATCTTCTACGGGACCACCCCCATTGTCGGTGTTGACGGGAGGGATATTGATATTATCTGCTTCCCGTTCATTCTCTTCCTGATTCGGAGTATTGCGACGACCGGGCTCTCCTTGGTGGACTGTCAGCGCCGCGATTTGCTGATCATGCATCTCCCTCATTCGCTGTATGGCCATCTCCATCTCGAATTTGAAGCTATCCTTTTGCTTGGCCAGGGCTTCTTCAAGTATCTTGGATACCTGTTCAGCACTGATCATGAGTGATTCATAATGTTGGCCTGCACTCGAAGCCGTGTCATCGGATGCAACAGCAGAGCAAGAATCCGAATCAGCATCTGACTCTTCTTCTTCTAAGGAGAGCCCCTTTGGTACCCTTTGGTAATTCTTCTGGCCGCTGATTCCGGGCCGCAACCGTGTCATACACCGGGATATCTCGGCAAGCTGATCTATGCTGAAGTATGGTGTTGATCCCCCTCTGCTGGTCATGTTGACCGACACCCTTGAATATTCGTCATCTTGGCGGACGAATTTCTTCTTGTGGAAGCGTTTCGGTGTGGAAATTCTTTCGAACACCGAGACTCTCCTTGGGGTCTGAGCACAGCAACACTCGGACAGCACCGCCTTGATAATGTTGGCACACGGGCAGCGGGGCTCCATGTCCTGCACACATCTTTTTCGGGACTTTTCCATACCCCCGGATCTGTAGTACAACTCATCAGCTTTGTAGCTGGAGCAACCTGCAGAGTGTTGGTATGTGTTCCCCGATATAACACTCTCGTCCTCAGATGAGTGTGCCTCCCTTCGGGGATGAGATGCCTTGTTGGATTTTTCAAGAGTGGCCCGTTCAATTTTACGCTTTTGTAAGCGTATAAACTGAACGGGCTCTTTTAATTCGACTCGCAATCCGATGCGGTCGGTGATAGGGGCTTTCCCTTTATTATTTTTCTTGGGGGGATTAGTTTGACCCCCAGCTTGGTTTGTAACTTGGGAACCTTTCAATGGTCCCAGTCGTTCCTTGATAGGTACTCTTCCTCGGTTCTCCGGTAAGGGACCGAGGCGACCTTTCAAAGGAGCCCTGGAACTTGAAGGGTCCCCGTTTTTACCTGGCTCCGTTGAAGGCGCCGGAACAGGAGGAACCACCTCTGATTTCGATGAACTTCGGGTGATGACTCCACCCATCTTGGTTGAAGGTGCTGGTTTTGGCAAAACTCGGGCAGCAACTCCACCCTCTTGTGTTTGGGGTGCTGGTTTTGGCTTTGGCAACCATACCCATTTGCTTGTAGACGGCTTCTTGGCTACCTCTTCTTTCTGCATTCCCTCCGCCTTTTGCAACAGGGCTCGGGCATGCGCAAGTAAAGCACGGCGCTTCTTGATTCGCTCCTCGAGCGTGGAGCGGTTCCTCTTGACACGGATCCACTCACTCGCTTCTGTTTTGGAGGGGAGGTTGATTACTTGCCGTTGCTCTTGTCGCTGCCTCGATTTCAAGTCTTTTGCATAGCGCACTCCATCTTTTGACTCCCTGGCCTTGGCGAGTTGTTAAGCGAGGCGTTGACGACGTCTTTGGAGTGCCCTCTTCGATGGAGCTGGGGTTGCATCATCTACAACCTTGACCACACTGAACGACGCGGGGACGTTGTGTGGTGCAAGTGTAGTAGCAGCAACTGCGGGAGCTTGGATTGAGGAGTTGGAGATCCCGTGAGCCCTTTTGGGAGATGAAGTCTTCCGGCGCCTATGCGGAGAGGCGGATCTGGAGGAGGAGGAGGAGAGGTACTCTTCGAATTTCTTCTGATCGAACTCGTATTCGATCTCTTCATTCACCCGGATCTTGAAGGCCGGTTGCGTCACTCCAATCTCGGCAGCGAGGTCGGCGGCTCCCACTGTGGTCGCCAGCTTGTTTTCGTCAAAAGTTGCTGTTTTCATTGCTCTTTTTTGAGATCTGTTACAACTTCAATCGTTACAACAGAATTTAAATGAAAACAAATGATTACAACTTTATCGAAAATAAACACGAGATCCCGGTTTGGTGCGGTCTTGTTTGCGTGGGTTGTTGGCCTGTGACGGGGATGTTGATATCCGTGGACCATCGACTCTTTAGATCCGTTCCGGTAAAATCCGGCAGAGTTTCGTCTATCCGCGAAGGGATATAGAAACAGAACTTCGTCGATCCGCGTGAGATCTAGAAGTTATAAGCGTATATCTCGGCTAAAACGAGATAATAGCTCTTCTTAGTGGTCACCGCTAATGGGCAGCACTAAGGAAAAAGAAGGGGTGAATGAAGGGGCTGATGAAGAATTCCTTACTCCTCTCTCCGGCAGAGCTTCGCTGCTTCAAAATTCAGATCTCACTCCTTACTCCAGCAGGGCTTCGCCGCTTCAGACCAAGAGCAATTCTAGCCAAGATAATTCAGCCAAGAATTGGGAGCCCCTCATAAAGGAGGCCCTAGGGGGCCTATTTATAGGCAAACAAGAGGTAGGGGGGAAAAGGCACCAAGGACACCCCTGGTGTCTCGGCCAGGCCGAGACACCACCTAGGTGTCTCGGCCAGGCCGAGACACCCATGGGGTGTCTTGGCTTTGCCAAGACACCCCTCGGGTGTTTCGACTTCGCCGAGAAGCCCCGGGTGCCTCGGTTCAGTCCGAGACTGTCCGCCGTTGTCCCGCCGTTGATTCTTCGTTGACTTTTCGTCCGAACTCGGATTCGACTGATTTCGGATGCGTTGGAATTCTGACGACGAGCTCTGTTGATCCCGATGGTTGGATTTTCAGTGGGATGATCGGGACACGGCGGGCGTTGGTCCAATTGCGGTGATCGCGGGGTTTTCGGTCAATCCGTATCCCCGTGATTCTGACATTCTGTCGGCTCACGTAGTCCGTCGGTTCGCTTCAGTCGCTCACCGACGTCATTTGAACTCTTGTGAACCGGGTAGTGACGTTCAATCGTCGCTCGTTAACACCGAGCTGTGTGCGGGGACCTATGGGCGATTTTCGATGCCTACAACATGAGGCAAAATTATCTTCATCCAAATCCATCCTCATAGTTAAATAACTTGTTTAAGATGTTTAATATGTTGTTTACATGTTTAATCTTAACCTGTGGTGTTAAAAATTAGATTTTTGATGTTAAAACTTAAACTAATTCTAAATCAGTAAACTTTTCTTGTTGTTTATGATAGTATCATGACCATGATCATTAGGGTTTCATTTAATTTAATTTTTTAACCCTTTAAACATGCTTAACTCATGTGTTAACCCTAGTTTGATGTCTAAATAAATTATCATGCTAATTAATCATGCTTAAACCCTAGGTTTGTGATACCTAAATAATCTAATCATGTTTTAATCGAATTTATACCTCTGTTCATATTTATAGTTTATCATGCTTTGATAATCATGTTGGTAATATATGAGAAAACTGAGAATTTTGGTTATTTATGAAGTTAATCTTAATTAGTTTTTAATCCAAGAGTTAAATCATGTGATCTGATTTGTGTTAACTAATTTCAGAAGTTTATAACCTACTTCCAATGTTCCATGTAAATCAGAACAAGTTTTATTTGAGAAATATCGGGGGGAAAACATCAAAAAGTTAATTTTGGAGCTGACTTATAAGTCGACTTGCCATAAGCCGACTTATGCCAGGCATAAGTCGACTTAGGGGCAAAATTCTAGATTTTCTTCCTGTGTTGGTTTTGCACTGTTTCGAGATGCGATCGCGGGGTTCGAGCCGCACTTCTTTACACGTACATTCACGAACACACAAATACAGTGTCGTTGCACACACATGGGTATCCCGAAGAGGATTAATACGAGTTTGATCTGTTTACACTCGAGATAGAGGTTGATTACACAGTTAATACACGAGATGGATTGTGACGCCCCAGGATCCACACAATGCTGCAGTCCAAGGTGAAACCCGGATTGTCAAATCTACTAAGCACCAACACCATGTAATGACAGGCTTCACCATCACAGTTACTATCTCTCTAGCAGAGTCAACAAGTAGGTGAATGTACAAAACAGGCAAATAATGGAAATAGTACAAGAATAGAATATGCACAGAAGAAGTATGAGAATGATCAACATATGAGCCTAACTGAAATAGTATAAGAATATCTCTGAACCGTAATAAATGTACCAAGTCTCATAATCAAGAGTCAAAAGAAATCTCTCTAAGGCACACAACCTTTACAAAATAAAAATACAATTTCTAGAGTCTAAAAATGAACTATTACTGTGGAGATCTGTAAATAACTACTAATAAAATAACTAAAACGGATGCTAAGATGCGTCTCTATCAACCTGCGACACTCCGTACGCTTGACTTGTTATCTGAAAAGAGGGGAAACAATGAGCATCAAAGTGCTAGCGAGATCATCTCTACTGTCCCAAGAGGAAGGGGTAGTAGTATAAGAAAATACTGATTAGTACATATAAATATAAAGTCATCAATACAGTACTAAACGGAAATTGGTATTTAGAGATTCATAATACGAGAATGGGTACGTCGAGCGAAATAATCCAAACAAGGAAACCCTCATGTATATACCTCGTATCCCAAATTATGAATCGCTAAATATTAATCTCAACTAAAAATACAAGTGAAATTAACAACTAGAAACCCACAACTCGAGACTGGTATGTCAAGTGAAATAATCCAAACAAGGAAACCCTCATGTATATATCATATATCTCGAGCTATGAATCTCTAACTACTAACTTCAAACCTATATATGAACAATCATCATAAATAGAAATATTATAGCTTCAACCCTCAATCATAATAAAACAATTCGTCACAATCTCAGACTACCCTAAGGTAGCTGGCACCATCATAAGGAAATATTATCAAGCTCAAACATTACAAAATACCATGTCATGTATGTCATATATCCAATGTATACCCTACTCATGGAATCATACTACATCTATATATATGTATGCATCTCTTTTTACAATAGCGATACTCTTGTAAGGTTCTTACTCAATCACTCTGCGGCAATAGGTTTTATCTCCCTATTCCGACTACATGAAATAACGATACTCTTGTAAGGTTCACACAATGATATGTGGGTTCAACTTCCTTATTCAATCGTTCTACGGCAATAGGTTTTATCTCCCTATTTCGAATATACTTCTAGATGATCGTACAATGGTGAATAAGCACATCAGCCCAACCCAGAAATACACACCTATCACCTTCGAGTATTTGGTACAGCCAAGATCTCATTACGGGAAAAACAACCAAATACTCCTAGTGTGGTACAACTGAGGTCTCATTATAGGATAAACAACTACACTGAGCATCCATAACTGATGAGAAACGCTTTATCATATGTTATTTTACTTTCATCAACTCAACATGTGTTAAATATCTCAACAATACATGTCAAATCAATCCATAACTGATGAGAAAAGATCGAGAAAATCCCTCAAAAATGAAAACATGAGTCAAAACATGCACATTCTTCTGCCTGACTGGCGGTCAACCACGATATAGCAGCGGTCGACAGCGCCGTAGTCCAGAAGTTGCCTAAGCTTCAGCTTGGCATGCGGTCGACCGCACATAAGCAGCGGTCGATCGGACCGCAAACAGCAGCCTGATCTGTAAGCTTTGTGATACTTGTGTTCGTGCGTATTTTTGTGATCTAACTTGATTAATTCTTCATAAAACTTGTGTAGAACATTATAAACATCAAATTAATAGTTCAAGAAATTATTTCAAGTGTGAAACATGATTAATCGCATAAAAATCATATTTAAACTCTTAAACATGCACAAAACATCGATACGAAGAATAAATAATCAAAACTCAGTTAAACAACGTTGTTAAATATTTTCAGGTCTTAAAACATCTTCTGGAAAATTCATTCTTAATCTTTTAAACACAAAAAGATTTGGTCTTTATTCATATAATATAAAAGATTTACTTTTATACTCAAACTAGTCGATTAGGTTCAATAAAATCACATTAAAACTCATTAAAAATGTTAAAGAACTTGGGAGTAGGGTTAGCAGAGATGAACTCACCTGAGACTTATTGAAAAAAGTGCAAGATGCAATGCCAAGGTAGATCTCCAAGCTAAAAATCCAAAAATAACCCAAAATCCCGCTTCAAAAGCCTTTAATCTTCCTCAAATATCAAATTAAGGTTTATAAAATTGTTTGGTGGCTGCTAGGGTTTCAAAAATATGAAAAAATACTAAAAATCTCGTGAACAATGTATATATATAATAGGAAAAATGAATATGGGTCTCAAATACCCGAAACCAAGTCAAAACAGAAAAAATAGATTTTAGGTTTCACGGTTGACCATGGCAGTCAACCAGACTGTGGTCGACCGTGGTGGTCGACCGGACTGGAGTTTTCCAGATTTTCAGGTTTTAGCCATTGTGCATGTTTCGACTCATTTCTTTCTCTTTCACTGACTTGTTTATACTCAAAATACTTGGTATCATACTCATATACCATTTAATGATATTTATCACAATAAATATCCACTTATATTAATTAATCACATATTAATTCAATTTATCAATCATTAACTCAAATTTTTTTAGGGTTTTACATTCCCCCCCCCCCCCCCAATAGAATTTTGTCCTCAAAATTTTGTGATCGTATCTTAAAGATTTATAACACAAGGAAAGCACTAAGAGGGGATAATCCATACAAGGAAACCCTCCTGTGCACATCTCGTGTCATTAATCCCCAGATATAAAATATAAGCATACATTTAAACTTAACAATCTAGAATGTGTGCACTCCCACTTAACCCCTAATTAGACGGAACTAGTTCGTTGGGCGAAAAATCCAAACAAGGAACCCCCCATATATATACCATATGTTTCGAGTGATTAGGAGCTAAGTGTTTGTGCCTCATTCTAGCGTTAAATATAAATGTGGCATAAAAACATAATATAATCACAAATGCATAAAAGCATACTTAATATCAACATCTTATCTGCTCAACCAGGTGTGAGTAATCACGACTTATACCTTTTTCGCGCTCTCAATAAATTTCTTCAGCTATTTGCTGGTCCTATTGAACTTTCACTAAAGAAAGCACTTTGTTTCTAAGCCTTTTGTTTTCTCTAACAATAATGCAAACCGCTATCTCTACAATAATCAAATCATCCTGAATCTCAATACTTAGTGTATCAATCACACTATGCTGCTCCTCATCGCGCAAGTACCTCTTAAGCCTTAAAACATAAAATATATTGTGTATACTTGACATCAATACTAGAAAATCAACTCTAAATGATGTAACTCCAACATGCTCAATATTTTTTAAACGGATTAACATATCTTGGGGTACGTTTTCCACGTCTACTGAATCGTTGAATGTCCTTTATTGGTGATACTTTTATTATTATAAAACCTCTAACATGAAACTTTAGAGGTTGTCATCTCTGATCTGTATTACTCTTTTGTCGACTATGAGTGGCAATAATATATTCTCAATTCAATATTACATTCCTCCTTAATGTGCTCTCACAACTTTTAGTCTAAATAATAACTATTCTCCGACTCTGCCCACTAATAAGCAGTCTACGAGGTCTCCCATACAGCGCCTCATACGGTTGAACCGGCATTCAATAACTATTATTATAAATAAATTCCTTCAATGGGGTTGTGGTCATCTTGTTTGTCCTGATAATCCATATCGCATGCTTGCAATATATTCTCCTAAAGTGTAAAGTAAACACCAATCCTTGGTTTGATACAATCATCTTTGGAACTTCATGAAATCTCACTATTTCCTAAATAATTATCTTTGCATACATTTCCGTTGTATTGTTTTCGTCGAAAGTTGCTGTTTTCATTGATTGAAATCTATTACA